>JBBPMM010000032.1:0-28727 GCA_038090335.1 Solioccasus polychromus
TGCGTTCCCGCTGACCTCGCGACCACACCCTCCTTTGTTGCGCCTCGTTGCGCGACATCCTCACCACTCGCTCTCCCTCGTTTTTTTGAACATTCCAGAAATTCACGATGGGTTTGAATGGACCGTCTTCTTTGGTAAAGCTACTACGGTCGAGGACGTCGTCGATCGTGTCGTTCAGGAGCTCGGGTTACTCAAGACAATCCCTACTGCGCGTGGTGGTGGACAGATCGAGTATGCACTCGAGGCGTTTTCGGGGAGTCAAGGTGTGTAGCTTGCTTCTTAGTGACGGACTCGTGATGCTAATTTAGAGTGATCAGCTACGCAACTATCTGGATCCTCGCTCATGATCGACTCCCTTACGTCTTTTGAACGTCCGCCTGCGATCCGGTTTTGCATCCCAGATCAATGGTTTCGTCGTAAACCACGTCCCTCTTCGACAAAGTCGCGTTCTTCGACCTCGGACATCGCCTCGGACAATGAAGACAGCTCCACGGAGGAGGGAGAGGGAACAGCGAAGCAGAGCAAGTCCAGCGCAGGGTCCTCTGCGGTCTATCATACCGCACCCAGGCCAGGGTCGCCCGAGTGGCGTGGCTTGGTGGCTCAGAGTCGTCTTTCAAGTTTGTTGGCGGGCTGGTCACAGCCCGCGCCCGCAACGACGTCAGCTGTCGTTGCAATGCATACCGGGAACCGGAAGAGCGTCAGTGAGCCTTTGTTGATGCAACAGTTTACGGGTGGGAGTATTTCGGTGGGGGAGACTGGTGGCTCGAGTGAATTCGACTTGGAAGAGTTTGAACATTGTATGGTAAGCAACGGCCGCTCGTTCAAAAAGAATGCCAGTAACTTGGTTTTCAGGACGTGCTCGGTGTCAAGGGCGAAGCGAGAGCCAATATGCAAACCATGCTGCCAGAGAAGAAACGACAAATCATCGAGCAGGTGCGAGGCAAGTTCGACAAGACGGGCTCGATTGGCTCTCCGTCTTCTTCGAGCACATCTTCGACTTATGGACCGTCTAGTGGAGCGATGCTTCCTCGACTTGTGCCGCAATTTAGTGGCGACACGGGCTTCTTCAAGCGAATCTCTGCTTTTCCGACCTGGGGCTCGACGACTGCCTTTCCGCCTCCGAGTGCAAGCCCCAAGGGTCGTTCAAGTGGCGACTTTACAAAAAGCCTCAGATCTTCCTCCGAGTTAGCGGATGACGAAGCATCACTGCAGCCACAAGTTACAGGAAGCATGTTTAGCACCTGGTGGGCCGCTTTAGGTGGCGAGCCAACCACCGACAACGAGGATGCGACGTCTGCCCGAGCGTACGTGGATGGCATACGCAAGTCACGAAACGCGGACGCCAAACTTGCAAAACATCTTATTTCGCTGCGGGTACATCTGTCCACTGCCAAATTGCCCTGGATCGAGACTTTTATTGCGGAGGAAGGCATTATTGCTATCAGCGGCTTGCTTTCTTCACTTGTTGGCAAGGGTGGGAAAAGAAAAGCTCTTACAGATAGTGAAAACAACGTTTTACTTGAGTTGATTAGGTCGCTGAGAGTCCTTTTGAACACGGAGGTGTGTCATTTGAAATTGCTTCAACTGCAACGTGGAGAGACGAACGGTTTTTCGATAGCCCGGGTTCGACGCTGTCCTTTTGTCTCCGACGATTGTCACGCATATTGCCTATTCGCTTCACGGGACGTCTCTCAAGATTAGGACACTAGCTGCAGAGCTTCTTGCGGCAATATGCATGGTCTCGTTCGATGAAGGCCATCGCGCCGTTTTGGCTGCCCTGTCCGAGTATCGGATCGCATACAATGAACTTTTTCGATTCCAATCATTGGTATCGGCCCTCAAGATACCTGACTCTCCCGAGTCTGTTGTACTGGACATGTTGTCTATGGAAGAAGAAGGAATATGGGAAGCCAGGACTGCGTTCATGGCGCTCATCAATGCGCTGACGAATTGTCCTCATACGCTCGAGGAACGGATCGTGCTGCGAGACGAGTTTAGTCGACGGGGTCTGAACGAGGCGGTTGCGGTATGTCGTGGTCGGTTCAAAGTTTTTTGTGGGGCACCTTATGATTTTTGTAGGCTCTTCGGTATATTAAACCTCCAGATTTGCTGCTTAAGCAACTGGATATGTACACCGAGGAGAAATACGAAGACGAGGAAGATTTCCGTGAACGAGCACGGAAGGCGGTTCGAGATAGTCGTCGGCAATCGGTGGAATCATTGGAGCCGAGCATCTTGTTTGATGAAATTATGCAAGCTGCTAGGTTGCTCGAGGCAGGGGGTACAGTAGAGAGCATTCTTCGCAAGCTTAATAACCTTTTTCAGGGTGTATCCGACCCGTTAGTCTTCGCTTGCGCTTTTCTTTTTGCTTTGATTTTTGATGAAATTACAGGCTGTTCAAGAATGGAGCGCTCACCGTCGTAGATGAGTTTATTGGTGGTGTTGTTGCGATTGAAGATTCGTATGGTTTTTTGATATCGGAAATGCGCTGAGAAACTAATGTGAAAACAGCGAGCAAGCATGGACGTCCTTCTTAGAGACCCTGGTTACATCAGTACAAGGACTCTCCGGACGAAAGCTTCCCATTGGGAACACCAATACATTTGAAGCGGAGGCTCGAGAGTTGCACGATCAAGTAGAAGACCTTACCCGAGAGGTTCGTCTACTGTCAGCTTCCTCATTCGTCGTCTCATTCATCGTGCAGAATGCAATGTTGAAGGCTGACGGAGGTCGTCGTCATCGCCAGGAAGGTTCTGCGGTACACGTCAGACAGGATTCGCCCGGGCCTACGCCTCCAGCCACGCCGTCGCCCAAGTCGAAGGCCGGCGCAAGTTCCAAGGCTGGGAATGAGGTGCGTGGATTCCACTGTGCAGTCTGATGATATATTGATTATTTTTTTTGCAGATGATCAATGGGTTGATGCAGCGGTTGAAGCAAAAGGAAAGGGAAGTTATTCAGCTCTTGGGCGAGATCGATCGATTGAAGATTCAGAATGCAAGGGAGGGGAACGATCCTGTGAGCTGACCAAGTTGTTCGTGCCGCGGATTTGGGAATGATGCTCATGTTTCGAAATATAGGATGATCGGGCCAGAAAGGAGCGAGAAAAGGCAAAGCTGAACACGCTCAGTGAGGAAATAACGGCGCTTAAAGAGCGGGTAAGTGCAAATGTAATCGAGACCTCTTGTTATTCTTAGGCGTTTTGAACTAGATTGGTGAAATGGATAACTCACTTGCTAGTAAAGACAGCGAAATTGCATCCATCAAGCGCGCGCTCGAGTCGGTGTATTCTCGCTTTCATCCCGATGAAGACGAAAAGGTGAACGAACTGGACGTTCAATCGATCGTCGGTCGGACCCTCGACAAGTTCTCAGAGAGAGAGCAAGAGGTTGTTGCGCTCAAGGTCGAGGTTCAAGCTCTCAAACAGTCTTTGTCCGGGCGATCCAAGGAGCAGGAATTCAAAGTTAACAATCCACCTCCGCCACCGCCTCCAGTAGACCGTAGAAAGGCGTCGGTATCGAAGGGTAGTATGATGGAAACACCCTCGACGGCCGAAGTTGCAGAAGAAGCTACACCGCCTTCGCCGCCTCCACCTCCGCCGCCGCCGCCACCACCACCTGGGCCACTTTCGCCCATAGCTAATGCCCGTGAGGCTATGCTTGCCGCTTTGCGGAACGACCCGAGGACAAGTTCTTCAACATCAGACCCACCGCCACCGCCACCCCCGCCACCCCCACCAATGTTCGGGAGTGGTCCTCTCCCACCCCCTCCTCCACTGCTCGGATCCGGAATGCACAGTCAAACCAGGCCAAAACAATATGGACCACGATTGAAGCCCTTCTTCTGGAGCAAACTAGACAATGGTTCCATCAGTTCAACGGTGTGGTCAGAGTCGTTGATGGTGTCCGAGTTTAAGATGGATGATTTGGAGGCTACGTTTACAATCGATATGACACCTCAGACGCCGTCGCGGATCAGTTCGACTGGAAAGCAGGGCGTTACCACGCTTTTGGAGACGACAAGGGCGAACAACATGGGTAGGGCAAGCTCGAACTGATGTCGAGACCGCGCTGATGCGTTGGATGACAGCCATTATGTTATCTCGTTTCAAGATTGGGTATTCTGCCATTCGGCAAGCTCTACTTGATCTCAACGATTCTGTGTTGTCGATCGATGACCTCAAGGCGATTAGTAAACAGCTACCGACTACCGAAGAAGTAGGTTGATATCTCCTCATCCATCTGGTCTATTTTTGAGTTATGATCGTTTCCAGATGACGCGAATCAAGGACTTTGGAGATGTCACGAAACTCGCGAAAGCAGACCAGTTCATCCACGAGGTCTATGAACACGTTCTAGTCTCGAGACAATTGACTGACGTATACTTAGATCATGTCTATTCCTAGGCTATCGCAACGAATGGATTGCATGATTTTCCGCAAGAAATTCGAGATGGACGTTGAGGAAATCCGCCCTGACCTAAAAACCTTGCGGGATGCCTGCCGAGAGTTGCGGAGTTCGCGGTTGTTCAAGAGAACATTACAGGTAGCGTTTATAAGCCCTGCTTCACGGAAGGATCTAACGACTAGGTAGGCTATACTTGCCATTGGGAATAGGCTAAATGGTTCGAGTTTCCGTGGCAGCGCTCGGGGCTTTCGTCTAGAAGCCCTACTCAAGGTGATCTCGATTTATTTACTAGGGAAGCTCTCATTAAAAACGGATATAGATGAAAGAAACAAAGACTGCGAAGGCGACTCCAGATTGTCCAACCTTGCTTCATTACGTCGCTCGAGTGTTGCTTCGCACCGAACCCAAAATAACCCTGTTCATCGAAGAGCTGCCCAACTTGGAGCCCGCTGCTCGCAGTGAGTCTTGTCTGGCCTAAATATCTCGCGGAAACTGAACTGATCATTTTGCAAGTTTCCTTTCAAACGGTATCGCAGGCCGTCCAGTCCGCAATCGCGTCACGCACCAAAGTCGAGGCAGAGATTCAGTTGATGAAACAACTCAGGCATCCGTCGGCCAACGACCAATTCGTCCCCGTCATGCAAGCAAGTCCCTTCTTCGATTTTCCCCTTCTCCATCTTTCCTGACCTTTTAATAGCAATTCGTAACGCAGGTCTCCAGCTCCGTCGAGGCACTCAAAGAGATGACGGCCTCCGTGGAGGACGATATCCGTTCCTTGTATAGCTATTACGGAGAATCGTTCGATTCTTCAGAGAGCCCCAAGCCGGAAGACTTTTTCGGCATGATATGTTCGTTCTCGTCGTCGCTCCAGGTATATCGCGTCTAGCACTCTTTTTTATTCTTTATTATTTTTGTTGACGGAAACATCTGTCTTTAGAAAGCTGCCATAGACGTTGCACCGAGTACACCGATTCAATCACCATCTTCAGAAGACAAGCAAGGAGTAAGAATCACATGTTTGCGAGAGAAGTCTCTGACATTTGTTGTTCCAGACCGTCCGGGGCACAGAGCAGGCACTCCAGGACGCGCTCGCGCCTCCGACAAGGCAAGAACGCCAGCGAACGTTTGGGCGTGGCGGCCTCGACGAGGCGCTGCGCACGCTCAAGGACGGGCAGACGCGACGGCAACGAAGCACGCCGTCCTCGTTGCGGGTGCCCGTGAACAAGGTGTTTATCGATGGTCGGCAGGACGGACGGACGACGCCGCAGTGATTGGAGGATGATGTTACAAGTCTAGTTCTTATCATCTATCGTGATTATACCGCATACCCCTCATCCAATGTCGTATCGTAATGACCATAGTAAAAGTCCTCTGGATAGACTTGAATCCGTCACTCATAATTTTGCCACAGGAGTGATTTCGTAGCCGGGACTATTCAAGGGGGACACTTTATCGCATCGACTAACGCAATCCAAGAGGATGTCAAAGAACATCCCTACCTATGAAATGGTAAGTAGAAAGAAAGCGATTCTGACCAGACAGAGGTCATGTACCTCGAGTGATTCCAATACGATGCAGTTTTTTCCCTTGGGTCCCCATGTATGGTCATACGTTCCTAGGCTCAGCATATCCACGATAGTCGCACCCGTGGTATGCTCGCCCCGAGTTTCCACGTCAACGTGGAAGCGCCTCCCTTTGAACAAGGTAGGATTGGACACGTATGCGATCGTGAGCGCGTCATGGAGTGGTGGGCCATCGTCGAAACCGAACACATCGCGATATGTATCTCCGAAATACGTGACAAGGGAGGAGAGCATTTTTCGGAGGTTGGTTTCTGGTAGGGTGAGCGTGTGGTGGCCGGGTTGATGGGAACAGAGGCGGGCGTGAATGTCTTGGCGCACAATAGCGGTGTGGGTGACGTTGATGGGGAGCATGACCGTTTTGACTGGACTGTTGATCACTATCTGGGCTGCTTCGGCTGCATACGAAGGGTGATAAATGGGGCTGGAGTAGCAGAACATGGAAGTGTACTTACGGTCGCAAAGGATATTGTATTCTGGCAATGGATGAATGAGGATGTCGAACGTACGTCACAATCACCCACCTGCCGCAGGCGTAATGTTACCAAAGCCGTTTCCTCCGCCCATGAACACAAATTGTTCCACGCCGTCCAAGAGTTCTGGATGGGCAGAGATAAACACGGAAATATTCGTCATTGGGCCACAAGAAACGATGGTGACTTTGCGGCCGGCAGTCCCGTTCCAAGTCTCCTTGACGGCCCTTGTCATCCCCTGCAGGGCAGAGATGGGTTTTCCGTCGTCGTTACGCGCAAAACGTGCTTGAACTTCGGGGCTGTCCGGCGAAGCGAGTCCAACGACGCCAGCAAGCCCATCCTCGCCGTGTATCTCGGGACAGTGCTTCGGGGCACTTCTAGACAGTGGTCTTTCCGCGCCTGGAAACACCTTGATATGTGCAGGTGCTGCGAACGCGTGGAGGCACCTGGCCGCGTTGATCGCCGTCCAGTGCACGCTGGCGTTTCCGTGGACCTGTGGCTAGCCGTCGAAATGTAAACGTACGACATGGGTATGAAGGAGCTGACGGTAGAGACTCCAAGGAGGTCTATGTTGTCGAGGTGTATCGCCAATAAGATCGCCGTGGCATCGTCGTGGCCCTGGAGAGACACTCGTCATGAGACATTACGTTGTTTCAAGCATTGAGCGTACAGGATCAACATCTAGCCATAGTGGGATTTTTTCCGCCATTATCGCTCTTGATCAGGGTATCTTGTTCGGGCTCTGGACGCGGTTCTGGTCACCGTAAGAGTACCGATTCTGAGAAATTCCAGAGACTCTATTGTGATGCGACCTGACAAGAGGTTAGGTGGTCATATTTATGCTCGACATGTTTTTGTTGCCGATTTGGATGTGTTGCCCGCCTGAATCTAACATGTACAAATTACCTCGCCATGTCGACCTTGATCCCCACCAGTGTTAGCAGTGAGGATGAAATACAAGCGCCACAACGTCCGCCTTCTCCTCCATTTCATGTCGCCTTTGCCGCAAGGGGTCTTCATGTACGCCAAGTCTCTCCGTTGATGGGGGCGCGTCCCACTCCGCTTCCTTACAGGTGCAAAACTTTCCCGCACACAAACCTCGCGATCTTCGAATCCCCTCTCCACAGGCCATGACGCACGTCGCGTGGAGTTGTGATGGTAAACGTCTCGCGGCGGTGGGGATCGACAAGGCCACTCGCGTATGGAGTCCAGAAGCAAGCGTGAGTCTTGTGTGTTCGTTTGTGCTGTATACGCCTTATTCACTCGAGTTAAGATGGAATACAGGGCCGCAACACACTTCTCTGGAGGTCATTCTGACGATGTCGACCACGTATCGTGGAACCCGACTCACCCCGAGTTGTTTTGCACATCCAGTCAAAGGGACAGGCGAATCGTGTTCTGGGACGCGCGACGTGAGTGCATGAACACATCTGAGCCCCCTCCCTGATGATCTCCTTCAAGAAAGTCGCCACCTACAACAAGTCCAACTGAAAGTGTCACCCGTGCAGACAAACTATGCTCCAGATGGGAAATCCCTGCTGTATACGTCTGCGGGGCATCAGCTATTTTTCCTAACATACGGAAAAGATGACGAATCTTCCAAAGACGTATGGCAAATTTCGGACAAGGATGGGGTGAGAGTTACGGCCTTCAAGCTCTTCGCCTCTCATGATCCATCTGTCAGACCATCGTTGCTTCGACTGCCATGTTCAACCATGTTGGGGATGGGATTATCCTGACGCATCACTCTGAACACACCCTCCGTATAATGGACTATCCATCATTGGCATTGCGGGAAAGTCCGGCGGCTCATGTGGGTGGTTGCGTTGCGGTGGCCCTCGATCCCCGCGGAAGGTGCATGAAGCCAATTACGTGTTCCACATCTCCGTGGCATTGAATTAGATTCACAGGTACCTCGCTTCTGGCGGGTATGATTCGATAGTCAACATGTTTGACTTGAGTGAATGGATATGTGCACGGACAATAGCGTCTTGCGAGTACGTGTCGAGTGTTCCTCCTTGGATCGTAGCCACATTTTTTCTTGCAGGAATTCTATCAATGCGCTCAGCTTTTCGTTCGATGGCGAATATCTAGCGATAGCCAGCACTGGATCCTACATTGACATCGTACGTGACGTTTGTTCTCGTATCATGGTACCATTTTCTTCCCACCAGCTTTATTAGTGCGCAACGGAGACGTCTATGCCACTACATCGTGTGCCAGCTCTCGCGCCGTCGCCGACTGTTACCTGGCACCCCTCTAAATATGTCTTTGCATACTGTGGACAAACGAAACAGAGAGAAGGTGGCCCTCCTCCAGTTGCTGTAATCAGCCTATTCGGAGGTGGTATATAATAGAAGAAGCTTCACTCATATATAGAGTCGTCTCCGATTGTCATCCAAGCAAACACATAAGTACAGCTACTTGTGTGAACAACTACGTAAAGCTGGCTCATCGGTAATACGGTCAGTGTACGATCAAAGTCCTTGGTGTGTGCAAGTCCAGAAGCTCCACAACGCGAGGATGCGCAACAATACGTTCTTCAGTGTGAACCCTCCGAAACACGCCATCTGGATGGACGAGCAAGAGCTGTGCAACAAATGGCTCTCGCAACCGGTCCGACAAGATCTTGAGATAGTCATCATTCTTCAACGACCACGGGTTACACTCGTCGTTGACCGGATCGTCCACCTCGTCCGCTTTTTTCTGCACCTTGCTCCGCGTCGGGATTACACGAAGCGCATTGTCCCATATACGTCCGATCGACAGGGAGCGCGCCGCGAACTCTGGAAACTTGTACGTCGTGACCACCGTCAAAGCCTCGAGGCCGTCCGCTTTTACGCGATACGTATACACCCAGCGCTTCCGGTCTTCGGTCTTGGCCGTGAGTTCTACGGACCTGACCTGGTACACAAACGTACGCAGGTTCATCCTGCCGTTCGCAATAAAGTGACCAAGGGGTGGGTCATCCAAGAGACTCTCTGCGACGCGCAACAGCGCAGCCTCGATCTTGTGCGTAAACTCACTTACGGTCTCGAAGATGGACGTCCTGGCCGTCTTTTGATAAGCGGAAGCACGCCAAGAAGGTTGGCGGAAGCAGGATGGAGACCGGGCGAGATACGAATTGAGGCTGGACGGTTTTCCCACCCAGTCAAAGATACACGTGTCATCCGTGTTTTTCATGATTTCGTCCTGGAGACGGATGAACGACCTCTCTCCCTCGCCGTACAAAACTGGCAGACGCAGATCGAGGATGCCAAGGAGGCAGTAGGCTCTGTCTTCGATCTTGGTCGTCTGCCGAGTTGCCATCCACCGCAGTCTCTCCCTCACGTCCTCCAGTCCCGGGTTGAAATCGGTGAGGTACGATTTGTCAATTCCGAGGATGTTTTCTAGGGACTGGATGAACTCTGGGATGAGCTTGTAGTTTGGCGGATTCGCATCTCCAGCGGATGCTCCGAGGAAGGGCGTCCAGTCACCCATATAGAACTCAATCGCGGTAGGCGCGAGCAATTCCTGGAGGGTCCAACCCCGCGTGAACCACCGACTCCGTTTGAGCGCCTCCGTCGTCGACTGGAGGACGTCCGCGAGAAAGGCGATGGTGAGTGCCGAGTTCCGGTACCACGTGAACATGGAATTGATGGACTCTTGGAGTTCGGCGCTGCTCATCTTATCGATGCAGCAAGTATCGCTCCAACACCACTGGAAGCCTCGCTGTTTGGCGGTACGACAAAAGTTTTGCAGCTTTTGGGTACCAGGAGAAGAGGGCGACATTTCGAGGATGTTGGCGATCGCCCTGACTTCTCCGTACAATGGCTCGTCTTCACCCCAGACGTGAGACAACATGACATAGGCAAAGTATTTGCGTACGACGTCTTCTGCATGTTCCGCGAGGTCGTCTGGCGTGAGAGACTTGTCGGATATGAGCGCGTGATACTCGGCCGAGCGCTTGAAAGCACGAAGAAGCTCCGCATTAGAAGAGAAAGTCCCTGTGTTCAGATTTATGACACGCAGAGGCATGCCAGAGAGCACTTTTTGAGCTATTTCATCTATGACCTGCGCTGGCGTGATCTTTTCCTCGGGGGTGGAACTGTGAGACTCCTGCTACATCCGTTGTGTGTTCGTGACGCTTGAGAAAACCAGGAACAATAACGCACGTACCGAGACCGACACCTCCTTCAACTTTGGCGCGATCAACCCGAGCAACATGACGGGATATAGGAGGGAATAGCGAGAGATTGAGGGATGTGGGAACATGCCGCGGAATGCTAACGAAACTTGGGTCAGACTGTGACATCCTGTACAGAGGCGCAGTCGGCAGTGAAAACGTGCAAAGTGAAATCAAGCCGCTGGGCGTGCGCCGGTATCTTTATGAACCTAGACATGCACTCACCGGTTTCTCGTCATATCGGGTAAAATGGGGGAAGCGTATTGACGTTCCGGCACTCCAAAGTTGTGGCGTTATTATGTCGTCCCCAATGTAGTTTAATAGACAGGGTGTCTATCAGATTCCATACAAAAAGAATGAAACTGAAGCTTGAAGGGTCATGGCAGAGATTACAAAAGGATAAACCAGGGCCCTCGGAACTCCAGAACTAGGCAATTGTTTCCTGGTTCACAGTAGTCATCATATAAATAATATAAACGTGTAGTACACATGCCAAACTTCTATCAGCAAAAAATGCTAATGGATGTTGGTTAATGCTCATATTTAGCGCACATACAAATCTTTATCCTACACCAAAAGAACCCACAGCAGTGTGAAATGGCCGGTGAAGACGAAACGGAAAGAGGCACAGGGGCGTGACTACGATCACGAGCAGGGTTTCGAGTGCATTCCCTGTCAGCAGCAAGGTCTCAGCGAGGCATAACCCATAGATGCAATCTATTGAGATATTAAATTCCACGAAGGAACCCCACAGAGCGCAATGTCGGCCTTGAGTCTGCCATGCTATGATATCTATGAACAGCTTTAAACACGATCCAAGTGATGGAATAATGCCCATTCGCGATGCCTGTCCTTCGCAGACCTCTTGAAGATACTAGGTTTACACTCGACTCCTCTGGAGTAGCTGGCTTCTTTGGCGGTGAAGAAGCCATCTCAGCCATGGCCACCGTCCACCTATTCAAAGGTAGAAGATGGCTGGGATGGTACAACTCGCCCGGAAGTTACACCATTGCAAAACGATTCGGCCAAATTTCAGCTTCTCGTTTATGGGATGGCCTCTTCCCAGGTCCGAATGAGACGCCAGCAATCTCGTTTGGTCTCGACGGAAGGGTAGGACCAAAGTACATCGCTTCCCTCTCTGGAACGGAAATGCAGACCGGCCACCTTGGGTATCTTACGATGCGAGAAGCTAAGCAAGCAGGGGATTTGGTAGAGATTGAGGGGAGAAAGACCGCCCCAGCCATCGTCGTCTTCTTGGAACTGGAGGACGTCAAGTACGACGAGGGAGTTCTCCAGACAGACACCAAAGACGTAGTCCTCGCGATCATCCCTATCACGACCAGCTTCGCAGCTTGCATCATGTGTGCCATAGTTGCCGACTGGTTTAGTTTCTCCATGATTTTGCTCGGCATTGTCTCCAGTGGACTCGCCTGCCTAGTCATTGGGTCCGGAAAGCTCTCTCTTAATACCGTCAAGCAACCCGCACCCGGTGCGCCTCCAGGAGATGGAATGTTGATAGGGGACAACATGGTGATTGTGGTGAAGGGTGCTGAAAAGGATGTGAACGCGATCACGAAAGGGAGATTCTTGCTGACAATCAAGGGGGGGCCAGCATACCACTGTATCGGGTTGTGTTCCCTACTTCTCCTCGTCCAATTCCTGCTCCAGCTCCTCCTCATTCCACAAGGATCGCTGTTCGGCCAAATCCTCTTCCTCGGAACCCTTGGAGTGTCATGGGCTTATAATTCGTACCTCTCTTCTCTGGAGAAGGAAAAGATCCAAGCGAAGGTTCTACTAAAGCATCTCGGATCACCAAAGATGCGGAAATTTCGTCTTGGAACGAGGACGACAATGACAGTCTTTGCTTGTCTCCTCGTTTACAATGGGGCGCACAGGAATATCGACCCCGAAAAAATTCTCCGAAGTTTCATTCCCAATGATACGCAGGTTTGGAAGCGGTGGAGGGAAAAAGTGGTTCGTCAGATGAAAGAGGGAGGGAAGGCCTCCGATTCGTTTCTTCTGGAAGTAGACGAGAATGATAATTCGGATCTCCAAGGGAACGACGTCAAGCTACTCGACACTCTGCTCGGTGATGCGAAATCTGCATTCAAGGGCTATTACGAGCAGTTTTTGTCCCGATCAGAAAGTCATTTCACGAACGATCCAAAACTTGTGTTTTGATACTATACTTTCTCCTCTTCCCAAGATGTCATCGTTGCCATTGTTTTTGTCTCGTATCAGGACAATCTCCATTACACACCGTCCATTTTCCGGTTCTGCATAAATCTACAGCATATGTTTAGTCGATTCATGAAAATTTATGGACTTACCCCAAGTTGTAAATGGTTCAACACAGGGACACATATTACATAAGCAAACAACGTTCCCGCTTAAGTGCCACATTAGCCTCTTTCTTACATAGTCGATCAACGAGTGATAGAATGTCTGTCTCGAGTCCATATATGGTGCCTTGGCCTGTCTCGAAAAATGAAATCGGCGAATTGAGGTGGTGGGTGGATTCGCTTTCAGCAGAACACGGAGCTTCATCATTGGGCAGAATTACAGTACGCAGTGCTGGTGGATGACATTAATGTCTCAAGCGTAGTAGAGGGATTGTCCCGAACCAGCTCAACATTTTCTGTCGGGCCGACTAGTCTGTGAGGAGCTAGTGTGTAGGTACGCACGTTGTACGTGAGTCACCCTTAAATCGGTGATGGCGTATTCTCTGGTCACAAAATCAGGTAAACTAGAGGCTGCTATTTGAGTTAATGCGTGATCCATTTCCTTTCTACAGTGACATAAAAATGACTTAGGCGTTCCACTGATTTGATACTTACAGCCTCCAGACTCTCCTCGTGGTCGGCCTGTAATTGCAACACAATGTCCACTCCACTCTCAAACTTCAACTCGGGACCCAAATATCATGTTGCTATCCGGTGTGTAGACATCTACGTCTTTATCCTGTCACTCAAAGTCGCTTTCAGCAGCGTTGGTATCGCTGGTCTTTGTCCTCGCCATTTACAATCGGGAAATACGACCCTTCATTACCCATTGATCTCTATGAAGTGCACGATTCTATCGGTACTGCGAGCAGACGCAAGAAGTCATGATGGAACTTGGAATGCTTGATAATTTAAAAGAAAATTTCCCAAAGAATACCAGTCAAGATGACCAGTGGTTGTCGATATGTTGGTTTCATCTGATCGCCGAGTCAGTTCGTCAACTAAGGCGATCGGACATATACGAGGGCGGATACAGCTGGTTCCGCAGAGTCAGTAAGTTCCGTTGTTTTCGTGATTACGTCCTATTCTCATGAACGTGTCCAAGACGATCTTACATCACGTCTATGGCCCAAGCTTAGTGGACACGCACAACGGAGGACGCTGGGTATCCGACGCCACTCGTGACGAGCTGCTTTAGCATTACCACGGCTTTGAACCTGGCGTGACGACCGTGTTGGGGGTAATTTCTCACCTTACCGATCAAATCCGCAGTGCGAAGTTGAGCAGCATATAATATAGGTATTCGAAAGCCGTCGAAGTGGGTCATGCATGTTGTGAGGCCTCTTCCATTTTGCGTACGAAAGAGGGCTGCTTTGATCGGAGATGCTGTACGTCCTTTTCTCTTGAGAAGTTGTAAGTGCATTTGACGATAATCCAGTGTCACGTTATGACGCCTCAATTTGGTGCCGGTGCTGGCCAAGCAATCGAAGTAAGACCCATTCCAAATCTCGCGTTCCGTTCCGCATTGCTCACATATACATCCAGGATGCGTTTGTACTTGGCCAGGTCCTCGCGTGTCCTTTGACATCCCTCTCCCGCATCCCAGATGCTCTTAGCATTTTACGAAGAGGTTCGCTTGTCATTTACTCGATCCTTAGCGAGCATATCGTTGTTGAGCGCATGGATGCTACCATTTATGGCACAGAGATATTATAATGGGACGAGAAAAGAGGATGATCTGGACAATTGTGGGGTTAGCGCGTACGAGATGGAGGGTATGGAGGGGTTGAAGCAGGAGGTGAGAAGACGATGGAATTTTGTGGGCGAGCTTGACGAAGCTCTTCAGCATTGGAAGGCCGCAGAGGCTAAACTACACGCGTTGGCGGGTCATCTATCCAACTAACTTGGACTCGCTCCGAGTTGGGCCGAATATAGCCTCATACAATACAGCATTTTGTTTCACATTTTCCAAGATGCCGCCGCCTTAAGACTACGCCCATAGCTACCATTGCGCCCGTACATAAATTACGTAAGTAATGAACCATTGTTTGCTGCCACCATCAACTTTCTTCCAACTGTGACGCTGCGATGCTAAGTACACACTCTGGTATGAAGGGCTGATATATTCTACTATCACAGCTTGTCTTGGGTGTTTTCCAAGTCGTTGCAAACTTTATTTTGTATGGGATCGTACGACTCCGAGCCTGAGTCATGACATCGTAACTTTAGGCTCCGGTCGCACAGGTTCCATGATAAGAATCGGCGATTTCGACGCAATGTTTTCATATATGCCAGCGTCACAGCTCCGAGTCATTTGAGAAATTGACCAACTGCGGGTCTCGAACCTGACACAGATTGTTTTCCAGCATCAACCACATTCTTAGTCAACAAAACACTTAAGAGGCTAGCATGCGGAAGCCATCCTCGGATTTCTCAAAGTGTTTAAGTGTATACTCAGGATGAGAGTACGCAAGTGAAAGCTTAGATCGAGGGCAGTGAGCCAATTCAGATCCAAAACTTAAAATTTTTATTATACAGCAATTGTAGGGGACTATGCCAGACGGGCACTCCCCAAACGCAAATACGGCAGTCTCGAGTCACACATCCTGTATGTAATGGTTCGTGGTCAGCTCATGCCAACTTGAAGTTGATGATACCGATGTGCTTCATAAGTTATATACATAATGGATATTATGGAATCACCCTGAAACCGAATTCACGTAAATCAACTGCGCTTTGATATAAAATCCTCGCACGTTCTGCTTATCTGATAACATCTTCAACTTTCCTCGTTGCACTAAGTACGATGTCAGGCTCGCTCTCATCCCTCAAGACGGGACCCAAGTGTCATGTTGCCATCTGGTTGGTATATACTTCACCATTCAGTTTGCCACTCAAAAACCGCTCTAGCGGCGCCGGTATCGCTGGTCTTGTCCTCGCCATTACAGTCGGAAAATACAATCCCTCTATAACCATTGACCTATATGAAGCGCACAACTCTATCGATACTCTCGGTGTTGGAATCGCCATATGGGAGCAGACGCAAGAAATTATGATGGAACTTGGGCTTCTTGATGACTTAAAACAGATTTTCACGAAGAGTGCTGTCCCTGGTAAGTTACAACTGTCGGTGTGTTGGTTTCTATCTGATCCTCAAATCAGGTTTTCACATAAGGCGATCGGACATCCGCGACGGCGGATATGACTGGTTCCGCAGAGTCGGTAGAGGCAGTAAGTGTATCTATTTTCCTCGGTTACGTCCTTTTTTTTCTGATGGGCCAATCGAAGATGGTGTCACATCCATGCATCGTCAGCACATGATAGCCGTCCTGGAAAAGCACCTCCCGGTTACCTGTACAGTACATCTCGAGAAGCGGCTCGTCAATTACGTGGAACAACAAGGACAACTGGAGCCAGTTATTCTCGAGTTTGTAGATGGAGCTACTGCAACCTGTGATGTTCTCGTTGGAGCTGATGGGATTCGCTCGGCGGTTCGGAAGATTATGTTTGAATCGGCATCCAAAGACGATGGAAATGACAAGACGGATCTCAAGCGATACGTAGATGCGACCTTTTCAGGGATTTCGTTATATCGCGGCGTTATCTCTGCTGAGGCGTTGAAACAGGAGGACCCAGAACATCTCTCTTTACATGCTACGACGGCGGTAAGTTTCTAGTTGCATAACGCACAACTTTAAATCGCATCACTCGTAGTATATTGGAAAGGGAAAGGTATATCGCTTTGATCCTAAAGTGTTTGTTCGTCAGATTCATTTATCCCGCTTGCAGTATTTTGTTACATATCCTATTGCCAAAGGGACGCTTATTAATGTTGTGGCTCATGTTTACAATCCAAGTCTAGTGGGGACACACTACGAAGGACGCTGGGTATCGGACGCAACCAATGACGAGCTGATTCAACATTATGACAACTTTGAACCTCGTGTGAGGACTGTAGTGAAGGTGATTTCTCTCCCTATCAACCAAACCTTTCTAGATTGAACAGCGCATAACACAGCTATTGGAAAAGCCATCGAAGTGGGCCCTACACGTCGTGAAAGATCTTCCATTCTGTTTCCGGAAGAATGTTGTTTTAATCGGAGATGCGGTACGTCTTATGTTGTAAGCGCGTTTTTTGTTGACGTTCAATGGTTACTTAGTGTCATGCCATGTCGCCTCACTTTGGTGCGGGCGCTGGACAAGCGATAGAAGTAAGTTCCATTCGTGGTTGTAATAGATTTAATATGCTCAACTACATCTAGGACGCATTTGTGCTTGGCCGGCTTCTCACGCACCCTCTGACATCGCTCTCCCGCATCCCAGATGTACTTCGTATTTACGAGGAAGTCCGTTTGTCGTTCGCTCAACGCTTGGCAACCCTTTCGTTGTCGACTGCATGGATGTATCCATTCATGGCACCAGGATATTATGATGGGACAAGGAAAGAAGAGGATCTGGACGAGAGAGGTATTAGTGCGTACGAGAGGGAAGGTATGGAGGTACTGAGACAGGAGATGGAAAAGCGATTTGATCATGTGGGAGAGCAGAGCGGAGGTCTGGAGCACTGGAAAGACGCAGAGGCGAAACTGGAAGCATTGGCGGACCAACTACCTAACTAGAAACAGATTCGGACGTAATGTACTAAGATCAATGAATTGACCTTGGCGCCATATTGATCTGATATCGTTTCCTGTGGAATGTCTGCGTCGCTCTCGCTGGTCTCCGAGTCGGGACTAAAGCGCCGTGTTGCTATCTGGTGCGTGAACATTTTCGCCTTTGGGCTAGCCACTCAAAAGTCGCTTCCAGCGGCGCTGGCATCGCCGGTCTCGTCCTTGCCATTACGATCGGGAAATACGACCCTTCATTGCCCATTGACATGTATGAGGCACACGACTCTATCAATACTGCTGGCGTCGGAATTAGTATGTGGAGGCAGACGCTTGATGTCATGGCCGAACTCGGGCTGTCCGATGACCTGGAACAAATTCTTACAATGAACACTGGCCAAGGTAACTGGTGATCGTCAATGCATTGGCTTGTGTTCATGTCTGATTGCTAAATAAGTTCGTCGACTAAGGCGATCGGACATTCGCGAGGGCGGATACAACTGGTTCCATAGAGTGAGTAAGTTTATTTGTTTTCCGTAGGTTTGTTCTGCTCTCATTAGCGGATCAAAGATGACCTTACTGCTATGCACCGTCAGCACCTGGTAACCATACTAGAAAAGCGTCTCCCAAGTTCCTGCACGGTGCACTTCAGGAAGCGGCTCGTCAATTATGTAGAACAAGAACAACAAGACGGACATTCGTCGCCTGTTATACTCGAGTTCACAGACCGATCTACTGCAACTTGCGACGTGTTAGTTGGAGCCGATGGAATTCGCTCAGCGGTTCGCAAGACGATGTTTGAATCGGCATCCAAAGATGATGACGATGATGAGGGAAACCTCAAACAATATGCGGATGCGACTTTTGCAGGAGTTACAATATATCGTGGCCTTGTCCCTATGAAGGCGTTGAAGCTACGAAACCCAAATCACCTCTCGTCGGATGGCTCAACAACTGTGAGTGGAGCCATGCAATGCGCACCGGCAACCTCGATCTCATACCACTAGCATAAAGTACACCGGAAGGGGAAAAGTAGGTTTTGATCTGGAAATGATATTCAGATTTATTTGATGCATGCCCCACTTCCAGTATCTTATCACATACCCGATCGCTGAAGGCACTCTCGTCAACTTTCTGGGTCACGTCTACAATCCAAGTTTAGTTGACACGCATTATGAAGGACGCTGGGTGTCCGATGCTACTCGTGACGAATTAGTTCAACACTATCACGACTTTGAACCTGATGCGAGGACCGTGTTAGAGGTGATTCCTCTCTTTACCGATCACACTCTCCCAAGTTGAGCAGCGAACAATGCAGCTATGCGAAAAGCCGTCGAAGTGGGCCCTGCATGTCGTGAAACCGCTTCCATTTTGCGCACGAAAGAGGGTTGTTTTAATCGGTGACGCAGTTCGTCTCTCTCTCTGATGTAAATACATAAGCACGTTTTATTGACGAGCCCAGTGTCACGCCATGACGCCTCAACTTGGCTCCGGCGCCGGCCAAGCGATCGAAGTGAGTCCCATTCCTATGTATCCCATATTGTTCAAATATTTGTACAGGACGCGTTTGTGCTCGGCCGTCTCCTCGCACATCCTTTGACATCCGGCTCCCGCATCCCGGATGCACTCCGCATTTACGAAGAGGTTCGCTTGTCGTTCGCTCAGTCTCTGGCAAGCTTGTCGTTGTCGAGCGCATGGATGTACCCATTCATGGCACCGGGATATTATGACGGAACGAGAAAAGATGAAAATCTGGACGAGAGAGGCATTAGTGCATACGAGAGGAATGGTATGGAGACAGTGAGGCAAGAGTTGGAAAGGCGATGGAATTATGTTGGTGGGCTTGACGGAGCTCTTCAGCATTGGAGAGTCGCAGAGGTGAAGTTGCGAACGTTGGTGGCTCGGCTATCCGAATAGGATGCCCAACTATCATGTATGTTTTATAGGCTCGTTTGATAACGGTGTATCTTGCGACGATGCAACCCCACTGTGACATACATATGTAGATTTCCATACTCCGGAATCCCCAGTTCAATCAGCCAGTGTATGCACATAAGACCAGATTACGTACGCGCCTCAGGCATTTCGTCACTCTGTGTTGGTCCAGTCTAGTGTTTGATCTTCACTGACCCGCTTGCAATGTTCCACAGTATTACGTAATACACAGTCGCGGTCACGTGTGAAAGGCTCGAGCTGAAATCGTCGAATAAAGATACTTGAAAATATTTTCCAACCTTGGGAATAAGCCAACTGCGATGCAAGTAGTTCTGGCAGCCTCCGCGGGTACCCCAGACTTGCCAAGATCTTCCGATTTTGATAGGAGGATATGATTGAAAGCTGGACCCAAAGCTTGCGTTGAACGGTGTGTAGGTTTTCAGAAAACTTCATATTGAAAGTTTCATGATACAGGTCCGTACTAAGTACTGTAAGATTCGTAACACCCAGAGCGCATATAAATGGACCCAACTCCGAATCTCTTGCCGCGGGTAGCTGACAAGTATGCTATTACGCGCATCCTGATATGAATACAATCGAAACTGAAATCACGTAAGTGAACAGTGGTTTCAAGTCGCCGTCCTCGGCGACATAAAAACGATCCAGCACGTTCAACTGATCTGTCGTACCAGCGCCCTCCGACTTTCTTCGCTGCATTGAAATATGATGCCAACCTCATGCACCGAGTTAGGACCCAAGTGTCGTGTCGCTATCTGGTACCTAATCATCTTCACCTTTGATTTTACCACTTAAAGTCCGAGCCTCCTCCAGCGGTGCTGGCATTGCTGGTCTCGTCCTCGCCATAACGATCGGAAAATACGACCCTTCCATACCCATCGACCTGTATGAAGCACACGATTCCATCGACACTCCTGGTGTCGGAATCAGCATGTCGAAGCAGGCGCGCGAAGTTATGGATGAACTCGGGATGCTTGATGATTTAAAACAAATTTTCGCCCTCCAAGGTTACTAAAAAAATAATTGTCGAGGTGTCATCTTCAATCTGACCTGCGACAAAATAGGTCTTAAAATGAGGCGATCGGACATACGCGAGGGCGGATACAGCTGGTTCAGCAGAGTCGTTAGCGACAGTGAGTGAGCTCGATTTTCACGGCACATCTCGTTCTTACGGACGAATCAGACAGTCTCTCTTCTATGCACCGTCAACACATGGTTGCCATTCTGGAAAAGCACCTCCCATCTTCCTGCACAGTGCATCT
This sequence comes from Solioccasus polychromus, assembly GCA_038090335.1. Lineage (NCBI taxonomy): Eukaryota > Fungi > Basidiomycota > Agaricomycetes > Boletales > Boletaceae > Solioccasus > Solioccasus polychromus. The sequence goes on from JBBPMM010000032.1 coordinate 20,666, forward strand.
CAGGAAGCGACTTGTCCATTACGTAGAACAAGAACGACAATGTACACAGTTGGCGCCTGTTACGCTCGAGTTCGCAGATGGAACTACCGCGACTTGTGATGTGCTTGTTGGGTCAGATGGAGTTCGCTCGGTGGTCCGCAAGACCATGTTTAAATTAGCGTCCGAAGATAACGGCAATGACAAAGCAGATCTTAAACAATACATGGATGCGACCTTTACGGGGATTACGGTATATCGCGGTCTCGTCTCTGCAGAGGCGCTGAAGCAGAAAAACCCTGAACACCCTTCGTTGAATGGTTTTGCAACGGTGCGTAGTGATGACTGCGTAACGTGCCGCTATAAATCCCATACCGTATTGCAGTACACTGGGAAAGGAAAAGTAGATGTGTTCGGCCTCGAATCCCCCTCAGACCTACTTATTCCCCGTTCGTAGTATCTTACCACTTATCCGATCGCTAAGGGCACGCTGATCAACATTGTGGCTTACGTCTACAATCCAAGTTTGATAGGCACACGCTACGAGGGGCGCTGGGTGTCAGACGTAACCCACGACGAATTGCTTCAACACTATCAAGCCTTTGAACCAGACGTAAGGACTGTGTTGGAGGTGATTTCTCTGTTTTTCAATCACTCCCAAGCTAAACAGCGCACAACACAGCTCTGCGAAAATCCGTCCCTCTGGGCTTTGCATGTCGTGAAACCACTTCCATTCTCCGTGCGGAAGAAGGTCGCTTTAATTGGAGATGCGGTACGTTCCTCTTTCGTGCGACGCAACTGTATGCGCACGTTTTGTTGACGTTGAATGATTGCTCAGTGTCACGCCATGACATCTCAGTATGGTGCCGGCGCCGGCCAAGCGATCGAAGTGGGTCCCCTCTCCTTCGTGTTCTGTATTGCTCAATTATACATCTAGGATGCATTTGTGCTTGGTCGGCTCCTCACACATCCTTGGACGTCGCTCCCTCTCATTCCAGATGCTCTTCACATTTACGAAGAGGTCCGCCTGTCATACGCCCAATCTCTAGCGAGCTTGTCGCTGTCGACTGCGTGGATGTACCCGTTCATGGCGCCGGGATACTATGATGGGACAAGAAAGGAGGAGGATCTGGACGAGAGGGGGGTCGGCGCGTACGAGAGGAAAGGTATGGAGACTATGAAGCAGGAGCTGGAAAGACGATCAATTTTCTTGGCTGAACTGAGTGGAGGCTTACAGAATTGGAAAGATGCAGAGGCGAAACTGAAGGCGCTGCCTAGTCCACTAGCCAACTAGGATAGCCCTCTTCATAGCCTTGAATGCACCAGGGACCAAGGGCCTCGGCGCGCTCATCATTGTCCTGGTATCATGAACTTGGTGATACTTGACTTGGGGAATGATGAGAATGTAGAAGATTTATTCCTCGTCCTAAATAGAGCGATGGTAGCTCTGGGGAAAGCTGTAATGGGCGGCGTCGCGAACGTGATTGTTTGAAGGGTAGAAGAAGAAAGTGGCGTGGTTACCTGTGCCAAACCGTGCAGAATGTTTCATGTGCTGTACAGTCAATACATGTACAGTAAGTGGGTCGACGCAAAATTCGAGAACCAAGTACAGAGGTTTCAGGAACTGGCGATTTAGGAGCATGATATTATGTTGACAAGATGCTCCCGCTGACACACTTAACTCCGGGTACTTGGCAGGGCCATGGCAATCCTTCGTGTACGTAAGTCTCAGAAGAGTCAGTTGGCCGCAAGGAACACACTTGCTGGAGACATCTGTCTGCCATGGATTCAGGCCTGTGAAGTATGTCGTAACTTGTGGCCACAGCATCGAGGGGTGTGCAGCTCTGGAAGCAGAGAAGAGTACGTATAATGGAGCAGAGCAATTAGGTAATGCCTATTCGTCTTGGAGAAATGGCCAGCGAGTAGCATGGAGGAACACGCCGCGCGCCAAGCACTTTGCAGGAAGTTATGCACCGACGTCAGTGGCGACGTTGGAAACCGCGCTGGAAGAAGAAAGCGGAGGGAAGTATTAGGAAGGATGGTAACCATCAAGGTCATTGCCCGTAGCAAGTTTGCGGCGACATATAGTAAGCGCACTCCCACGACCCCCAGCGGAGATGTGGTGTTGCCGATATACATATACCAGAGGTTGCGAGAATGCCACGAGCACGACCGAATTATCCCATACATGCCAGTCCTCCACAGACCCCTCGATAATACGCCATTCAAACTTGATTCGTCCGGTGTAACTGGTTTCTTCGGTGGTGAAGAAGCAATCTCGGCCATGGCCACTGTGCACCTGTTCCATGGTAGAAGATGGCTGGGGTGGTACAACTCACCGGGAAGCTACACCATCGCAAAACGGTTCGGCCAAATTGCAGCTTCTCGTCTATGGGATGGCCTTTTCCCTGGTCCAAACGATACCCCAGCAATTGCGTTTGGGCTTGACGGTAGACCGGGCCCTAAGTACGTCGCCTCTATCTCTGGGACGGAGATGCAGACCGGCCACCTGGGGTACCTCACGATGGAAAAAGCCAAGGACGTGAAAGGTTTGGTAGAGATTGATGGGAGGAAAACAGCGCCGGCCAACGTCGCCTTTCTGGAACTGAAGGACGTCAAGTATGACGGACGAGCTCCGCAACGGCACCTCGAAAACACACTCTTCGCGATCATTCCTATCGTAACAAGCTTCTCAGCTTGCATCATGTGCGCTATTGTTGCCGACTGGTTTAGTTTCTCCATGATTTTGCTCGGCATCGTTTCCAGTGGACTCGCGTGCCTAGTTATTGGCTCTGGAGAGCTCTATCTCGATACTGTTAAGCAGCCCGCACCGGGTGCGCCACCGGGAGACGGGATGCTGATAGGGGATGACACGGTGATTGTAGTGAAAGGAGCTGAAAAGGATGTCAACGCAATCACGAAGGGGAAATTCGTCCTGGCGATCGACGGTGAACCAAAGTACAACAGCATCGGATTCTGCTCCCTGCTCCTCCTCGTCCAATTCTTGCTCCAGCTTCTCCTCATTCCCCAAGGATCACTGTTCGGCCAAATCCTTTTCCTTGGGACGCTTGGCGTGTCGTGGGTCTACAATTCGTACCTCTCTTCTCTAGAAAAGGAGAAGATCCAGGCCAAGGTCCTGTTCAAAAACCTAGGGAAACCGAAGATGCGGAAATTTCGTCTTGGAACGAGGACGACGATGACAGTGTTTGCTTGCCTCCTCCTCTGTGATGGAATGGAGAGTCCGTATGGCGGGATTAACCCAGGAAGGATACTTCAAGATTTCATCCCGAACGATACGCAGGTGTGGCAACGATGGAGGAACAAGGTGGTTCGGCAGATGAAGGAGAGCACAGCGTCGTACGTCACGTTGTCACACCTGGAGGTAGATCAAGATGACCGGTCGAACCTCGGAGAGAGCGACATCACCCTCCTCACCACTCTAGTCAGCGACGCAAAGTCCGCATTTAAAGGCTATCACGAGCATTTCATTCCATGTTAAATTGAAAGGACTGTCAGCTCACCCACTTATAGCTTTGATACCTTACGCTACATAATCTGGACTTTTACGACCGCATGCCAGGTTCCCGATTTGCCTTTGTCATCATGATACCATAGTCTTGCCCACGTAGATTTGTAGTATATCCGTGCTAGCCCCTAGCAATGTAGACAAGAGTCAAACTTCCTCCAGTGATCCTCCGGACCTCCGAGAATGAAGGTCGGATGAAGCAAACATACCGAATGTTTTCCAGGACGCCTGTCGAAGGTAAAGAGCAACAAATGAGTCATACTTGTGATTCTACCTGCCGGGTCTGCTGATACATTGACCGAAGCATTGGTGTGGTAACAACTTTCTGAATTTGATAGCAAAATTGCAATCTTTCCGAAGCACTGAAAATTGGCATTGAATTGTAAAATTGATCGTCAAGAGACGCAAACTCGATGCTGTATCTTTATGCTTGGGCAGGGTGGGGAACTATCATATACTGGCCCTGATTCTAGCCTGACTTGTGTCTTCGTCGACTCTTCGAGGGTATGTTAATGCAAGACGGCAATGCAATCGCAACTGGACGCTCGGAAAGAATAAGAAGGAAAGAAGGGTTAGGTAAACTAATCTTTTGAACGCTCCATCAGAGTCGAGGGAGTGGATGAGACGTAGACGAGTGAGACCTTGCATATGACTGAGCAAGCCTACCAATTTTACTATTCTCGGGTGATAGGGAACTCAGTAAAGAGCGAGGAATGTCAAGCTAGGATATATATCGTAGGTCGATATGACCAATCAACTATTTTGAATGTGTTCTGCGTGGTTAATCTTTCTCCACTAAGATGGGCCACTACTGCTCAACGAGTAAATCGCAGCCGCAACTTGAAGAACAACTGTACAGGTAATCTGCGTACCGGAGATCGGTAGACGAATGTCTTTCCTTTTTCGGAAAAGGGAGATAGGCTTCACTCTCGACATCGACCGTTGCATTGCAATGGACGTGTCCAACATCCTCGCGTCGCATGCGGCAAAAATGTAAGCTCAATCTAACTTTTTTTTCCCCCCAGCAAAATCTCAACGTTGACCATCACCCAGCCAATCTACCACCGTCGAAAAAGACATCCCGTTCGTCGTCGACGCCGGCCTGCTCGCCGTGACGGACCACAACCCGATCGACGAGGAAAGCTACAAGCACGTCCACGTCTCCCCTACCTACGACCCTTCGTTCCTCGCCGACTGACGCAAAACCTCTAGCGCCGACCGCGAAGACTACCTCCGATCGACCGCACGCGACGGCATACAAGCCCTCATCGCCGCCCTTTACACACTCCCCACTGAACCTTCCCCCGACGGCCCTCTTGCACGGCTCCCCCCGCCAATCGCCGCCCTTCCGCGCGCCAAGCCGCTCCCCAAACCCAAACCGCAGACGAAGTGGGAACGCTTCGCAGCCACCAAGGGCATCCAGAAAAAACGCCGCGACAGGGCAGTTTGGGACGAGGAGAAGCAGGAGTGGGTGCAGCGGTGGGGACGGGACGGGAAAAATAAGGAAAAGGAGACGCAGTGGATACACGAGGTCAAGGCGGACGCAGGTGCGTGTCTCTTTCTTTCGACTCGGTTTTTTTTTAGGGCGGGGAGTTTCTGAAGGCGTTGCTAGCTGTCGAATTTAACCCTGCACAAGAGGCACGAAACGCACGCAAAGCGAGGGTGGCCAAAAATGAGCGTCAGCGGCTGCAAAACGTTGCTCGTGCTCAGGCGGCACGCGAGGCGCGCGAAGAGCGCAAAACAGAGATTGACCGTACGCTGGCGTCGACTCGGATTAGTACGGCCAGTATGGGCAAGTTTGACAAGAAGCTGGAGGGAGATAAAAAGATGCGCGGCGTCAAGCGCAAGGTGAATAAAAGTCATCGTGCTACTCAGTGGACTTGCACTTAGGTTTATTTTTCAAGTTCGATCCTACTGAAGCGTCCGCGGAACAAGAAAAGTCTGCTTCACTCGCTCTTTTGTCCAAACTCGAGGGCGAAACCAAACGAGCGCGGAGAGAAAAGGGCGGTGACGACGTACTCAACGTTCGGAAAGCAATCAGGGCGGTCAGTAAAGGCAAGGGTGCTGTTGCTTTGGGCCGAGAAACGGCTGGAAAATCCAAAAGTAAACGGGGAGGTAAACGATGACAGCCTTAAGTCGATACACCAATCATGTCGTTGCTCAACGTCCATTCCATATATTGGGATTCATACTACCAGTATTGAACATATTGGAGTACATACATACAGCGTATGAGCATCCTACTTTTCAGCGGGCAAGTTATCCATGTTCGCTTTGCCTTCCTTGATCCACTCTTCCTTGACCAACTTCTCCCGCTCCAAGTAATATAACCTGTATACCAGCTTGATCGTCCCCTCACTCACCCCAGCCACCGCACTGATATCACGTGCAGGCTTTGGCTTGCCCAACAATAAGCATGTAAAGTAAATCGCGCCACCCGCGATCGACACAGGGCTCCTTCCATCCGCGATACCATGCTGCCGCGCTGCGACGATGATGTCCGAACAGATAGACTGCATACTGACTGGCAGGTCGAGGTGGTTGCAGTACCGGACGAGGAGCGTCTCTGGACCTGTCGACGGGCTGTTAGAATTGTTGCTCTGCGCAGTGGCACCAGGGGAGAGATTGAACGCCTGTTCGAGCGCCTTGTAGCACTGCCCAAGCGTCTTCTTCGACACATGCGTCAAGTTGCAAATCTCTCTAAACGTCCGGGGAACGTGTGCTTGGCGACAGGCGATGAAGATGCATGCAGCGATGACAGCCTCGAGGGGCTTTCCACGAAGAAGTTTTTCTTCGTCCGATCGCTTGTAAAGCTGCTTGGCGATGTCGCTGATAGTCTTGGGTAACGAGAACTGGTCGCACCAGCTCCCGATGTCGCGGAATGCGGTGAGGAGGTTGCGCTCGGAGCGAGAGCTTTGCGAGCGGGAGGCAGCACGCTGCAGCTCACGTGCAATACCCGACCCTCCATCCCGGAAGCTAATGACGGTATCCAACTGTTCCATACCCTCTAATAGAGGGTCTGATGCAGCGCCAACACGAGAAGGGTCGTCTCCTTCGTCGTTGGCAAACGTCTATACAATAAAAAAAAATAAAGTCGTATGCAGTGCCGAAAAAAAAAGAAAAGAAAGGCGAAAATAGAAGGAAAAATAGGAAAATGGACTCACCCTCCACTCACTCCTGGTGTCCACAATACGGTCACCAAGCACGAGACCGCACCCCCCACACACAAGATCCCCGCTGCCAAACTCTTCGACGATGTGAGGATTCGGGTCCCTACAATCCGGGCAGATAAGTCGAACGGCCAAATCTGGGCCGTACGTAGGCTGTTGAGCTTTCTGTGCATTCGCAGCGAGAGGGAATGGCTGAGAAAATGCCATGACAGACAATCGAGGTGTGGGGGCGGGAGTGAGTGCTAGTCTGTATAACGGAGCGCTTTTTAACGCTCAAAAATTTAAGGAATGTGTGACGACGTTGCTGGAGCTTTGCTCAACAAACGTGAGTACCACGGCGTTGGTGGTTGTGGACAAAGAGTGTCTTGCCATCCACTGTGGCGGTCCGTCGCAAATGTGCTGCGCTGACAAAGCAATTCGTCATCAATACACAGCCTTACTCCATCTCAGAGTGTATAATGGAAATAGAAAAATATGGCTGCACGCCAGTCTGGAAGTTGGAGAGCTGGAGTTGCATCTTGGTCATGGCTTAGGGGGGCCGTGAGATGTAACGGGTCGAGGCTCCAAAGGGTACGGACACTGTGCTATAAGCATTCGCGAACATACCGTCAAGACAGCCTCAGGCTAGAGTACATCCCACGAACGAACCACGTCCAAGTCACGTCACACAAAATATTGTCGCATCGTAAGCTCACCCCCAGGATTCTTCCAGGAAACAAGTGCATCAAGTGCGATCGTCTGGTGCAGACGTGATAAACCCTCTTTCAGCGCCGGCGTCAACATGTCTTCTGGAAGTCATCACGCTCATCAGCACCACCGTGCGGCACTGTCACGAAGCGTTTCCTCACCTTGAACATGGTCGGTGTAAGAAAAGAAAAATAGCAGGATCTGACATGCAATCACAGGACTGCTCGAGGGTATCGAGGGTACCGTAGCCATTGAAGATGTCCGAGCGTCCTCCTCCAAAGGTCTTGCGTGGTCGGCGGGCGAAGACTCTGAATATCCAATAATGGTAAAGCATAAAACACACCGTTGGTGATTCCTTCTACAAGATTTATCATCTTCGTCGTTGTCAAAGCTCTTGGCTCAATTTTTAAGGGGAATGTTGGTATCCCAAACGCCTTCTCTCGTAGAACGAGAAGTCGCCCAGTCGTGCTCCAACGTACTGAAGACGATACGACCCATCTCTCAGTCAGTATTGGTATAGCGACAGATCTACAGACATGTTGAATCTTTCCGCAAACAGTGAGGAAAGAATTGTGCATTCACCAACAGAGACGGCAGGTACTTCACCAAATCAAAACACTAACTTGTGATGCTGATGAAGATTTTTGCGAGGTAGCAATGCAGTCTAGCATGGGCGACATGGTTTGGGAGAAGGAACCCATCG
>JBBPMM010000032.1:28827-121264 GCA_038090335.1 Solioccasus polychromus
ATTCACCAACAGAGACGGCAGGTACTTCACCAAATCAAAACACTAACTTGTGATGCTGATGAAGATTTTTGCGAGGTAGCAATGCAGTCTAGCATGGGCGACATGGTTTGGGAGAAGGAACCCATCGTGGCCTGAGAGTCGTGAGCTTGCTCAACTCGAACGACGACCACGGTACCGGGCATGTGGGGAAATTGGGTGAACAAAGAACAGGAGTGTCACCTTGAAGAAGGGAAGATGGGGTCGCCAACAACAAACAAGAACGTTTTCATCGAAATTTCTAGCTTCCGTAGGCGAAGAGTACGGGATGCAAGTTCGGAAAGTGCCAGATGCCCACTGGACAAGTACAGAAATTGGAGGTAAAGCTCTTAGATGCGTTCTGCGTGATTGATCACTTGTCTCACAAAGTGTGGCTCGCGATATTCGTAGTTTTCGCTATCGAACCGCATGCGTATCTTTAACGATACCTTCGATCTGGCCAATGACTCCTCTGTCCGGCGCGGTAACGTCTGCTTAATGCATGCCCAAAGATTCGAATGGTTTAGAGCAGCTTCTCTCCAATCATGGCATATGAAGTATGACGTATGAGACGTTGATCAATTGAGGCATCGAGTTAGGGTGTTCGTAGTAATACTCGCGAACACGATAGAAAAATAATGCCACCAGAATTTCTAGGGGAAAGTGGGGGGTAGTCGTCGCCGCCGCGTACGTCTTGAGCACATCCAACCAGCCGACGAGAAGGGACGAGTAGCGAACCCTTAATAAGGTTTTATTCGCAAAACAAACACTAAGTACGCAGAAAAAGATGTATGAACGGTTGTGCTATGTAGTATCGACATTCAGAAAACAAGCAGGTACAGAGAACAAAGAAAAAAGTGCATGGGCACGAGCAAGTACGTATGCATGTCATGAACGCAGAATGCCAAGTCTGTACGAACGGAACGTCACTTTAGCAAGGTCATCAGGAAGCAAGCCGATGGATAGCAGTGTATGTATCCCAAGAAAAAAATGAACCAAAAAAAAGGAAAAAGTAAGGAAAAATGTACGCGCGAGCCGAATCAATACAACTCGTTACCGAAACGAAAACAGGACGCTCGCTCAGTAATACACAGCCTGAGACGGGTGCGGATCAGTTTGATACATCTCATACCGTGGCATATGAGATACATCGTAGTATTGAGAGTACCCGTACTGCTCCGGGTAGTAATAGGGGTGCTGATACGCCGTGTAGTTGTACATGGCAGGATCCACATGTTCAGATGTGGCACTTGTATCGCCCTGCGCCTCCGGATGGCTGTGTGTCGGGTAGTTCTCTGCCCGAGGCGCAGATGGTGGTGCCTCGTTGATAGGGCTCGAGAATTGTAGGGGTTCAAATGCGGCAGCGCTTGTCCTCAGGCCAGACGGTCGCCGCTGCAACTTGGTTGACTTTGGTTCTGGCTGTGTTGGAGGAGCCCGGATCTCAACACGAGAACTTTGTCGTGGGAACGCAAATATTGGGCTACCGGTCGCCGGATCAATGAATCCGTTGAGTGGAGGGGTATGAGGTGCCGACAGGAAGTCTGGAGAGCCAGTGGAATGATGATGCATGTGTCCAGCAACGTATGACACGCCTGGAGGTGACATCACACCGTGGGCCAGTGGGCGTGGCGTATAGATGGGAGCAGGGAGATACACGGGGCGTCCAGTCGCCACTTCGTATGCCATGCCATGTTGACTGATCGCAATACCAGGTGGCAGGGGTGAACCATAGCCATACGGTGAACTGTAGGGAGGCGAGGATTGGGGAGGGGTGAAGACGGTCTGCAGTGGAGGCGGAGCAGGTGGAAGGGTGCGTCGACCACCGGGAACTTCCTGTGGTTCAGGGGGTGTGTCTGCTTTTAAGAGTGTGGGAACCACAGCATCTTGATGTCCATGGAGTACGGCTTCAACAGAGGGAATAGGGTCTGGTAAAGGAGCAGGGCTAGCAAGGGTAACCGACGACTCCGCAGATCGTGTAGAAGGATTAGTAGTCAATTCAGCGTTGGGAGTTTCAGCTGAAATGGAGGAAGGTGGGAGCTTGATGTCGACTATGGGTGCACAGGGAGGAACAAGCTCGGATCTCACAGTGAAAACATCCTCCAGGCGAGATTCTTCGCCAGCGGCCGCAGATACCGGGCCAGGACCTGATTGTAGTCTCTTCACCTTGGCAATCCACTTGGGCAAGCGCACGACAACACTCTTGTCACCGTCTTCAGAACCCTGCGACTCCGACAGCGGGAAAAACCTCGAAGGCTCAGCTACAGTAGCCAATCCGCGAACGACTTTTGCCTCTGCATTTGAAAGCTTGACCCGATAGCTCGGAGGGGTACCAGGGCGGGGTTTGGACCCAGTGTCCTGGAAAAGGGACGTTTCCAGGTGCTTTGTCCAGGGGTACTCTGGTTTCATAGCATACCAGATTTTTCCGTGGACGGAAGTGGAAGCGATATTGGGGGTTGATCTCAAAGGATGGGGAGCGACACCGCTGCCTCGAATTGCTCCGCCGCGACCACGCCCTGCAACGAATGCACCTCTGCCACGTAGCGGGGTAAAGCCTCGAGTAGGTCTCGCCGTTGGTCGTTGCTGTGTCACCTCACGGTGCTTTTCATCTCGCTTCTTCATTTCCTCAAAGCCGTCATGCGTCCAGGGCTGGTCAACGCGAGGAAGTTCAGCAGGTGGCTCCTCTTGAGTAGCGAGGCCGTCTTCAGATTGTGTGCTGCGTAGAGCTGGACTAGCGCCGGTAAAGCTCGCCCCTCTACCTCTTCCACGAATGAACCCCCTGTCAAATGACCCTCTCCCACGACCTCGACTCTGCCACCGGCCCCTCCACCATCCACTGAGGCTTCGTAGGTCCTTGTCCAGCAAGCGATCGTCATGACCCCAAAATTCGCCAACGGTGGGGACATACGATGGATCGGATTCGAGTCGTCGCTGATACGCTTGACGAGCAGACTGGCCAGGAGGACGTTTAAAGCCACTCTGAGACGATTGTCTCGAAGAAGAGGCCACCGGTTGATCAGAGACGGGTTCTGGTTGCGAGTCCTCTAGCTGGTCAGATACAGCATGAGCAACAGGACGGTCAACCATAGGCGCCGAGGAAGCTCGTTTGACTGGTGGGCGCTTGAAGGGTTTTGCGGATTTTCGGTGGGGACTGATTTTCGATCGCTGGTCCATAGTTGGGCTAGTAAAGTCTGCAAACTCTATGACGGGAAGCTCAGCGGGGCCATGGGCGTTCTCTTCTGCAACCATCTCGGACCAGTTCCCGGAGTCCCTGAAGAAAGGAGTACGCTGGGTATCGATGTCTTTGATGGGCTTGGACGCAGAGTCATTGAGTGATGAGACATCAGCAGATGTCTGAGTTGTGTTTGGGGTGAGGATGCGAGGGTGGGGGGGAGAGAGGATGTCTTCCGAGACGGGTTCTGTGTCGGAATCGGTGGAGGACCCATCGGAAGAACGGTCGTCGTCATCAGACTCGGAATCTGTCGCCGCCTCACGCACCAACTCCTCGTCGCTCCCAAAGTCATCCTTGCCCCTGCCCCTGCGTCTAACGGTGCGCGTTTTCCTCGGAGAGTGTAACACTGTCTGTGCTCGAGAGGAGGAAGCTGTTGCAGACATGATGAGAACTAGAAGACTATATGAGTTTCGGAGATGTAAGGGAAGCTGGAGTAATACCTGTGTGTGTTATTGGGATGATATGGCTAGAACCTGTGGTTCAGATCAAGCTGAAAAAAAGACGGTTAAAAATCGTAAAAAATGTGTTTGAACGACCGGCTCGATATCTCGGCTAAGGATGAGCAACAGTAGGCGAATGAAAAGGGTTTTGACGACGAGTCGTGGCACAAAGCGGTGAATGGCAAAGTGACAAAGAAAGTGACTGCGGACTTTGCCGTTCACGGTACCGGTGGCAGTGCAATCTGACTCGAAAATGGACCACCGCCATACAGTCCTTTCAACGGGCAGGTCATATCATTACTTGGATCAAAGTCCAGAAAATAAGACGACGTTGCTTTGTATCCATGGTTTTCCTGATTTTTCCTACGGTTGGAGGAACCAGATTCAGCCTTGGGTCGAAGCCGGTTACCGCGTCGTAGTGCCGGACATGCCGGGGTATGGAGAAACAGACATGCCCACAGATCCGTCTGCCTACTCTACGAAACGGCTCAGCGACGACCTCGCCGCTCTCCTCGATCACATCGGGGTCGAGAAAGCCGTCAGTACTACACCGTCTATGTTTCCCTGACAACCATCTTTAATGGTGTCTAGGTCGTCATTGGCCACGACTGGGGATCATTTATAGCCAGCAGATTTGCCCTGTGGCACTCACAGAGGTTGCTCGCACTTGTTCTGTGCGTATATGACTAGATCACCGTGGTCCCTTGTTGAATCAGTCTATACATAGCTTGTCGATACCATATGTCCCACCATTGGCTCAGTACGTTTCAGTGGATCAACTAGCTGAGCGTTATCCACCTTATGGATACCAAGTTTATTTTGCTTCAGAGCAGTCAACCGCCGAGATCGAGGCTAACGTAAGAAATTATCACTTTGACGTCTTAACTCGCTCTAACCCTTCTCCAAGTTGCCTTTATTTTTTCGAACAATGTTTAGGCTAAGTCAGAAGGTGGAACCACCCCTGTCACACATAGGTCAGCTTCAAAAGTACTTACTTGAAGGAGTGGCACGCCATGTATGTATTTTGGATGACAAGGTCAGTCACATCGTCATCCCGGCTCATTCCCTCTAACAAGTCATCTCAGGAGCTCGAGTATTATGTCTCAAGTTTCAAACGAGGTATGCTTGGTCCGCTATCGTACTACCGTACCTCCAAGTTCCGTTTCGAGGAAGAAAGTGGTCAGTGGCTTAGTCACACCTTTTTTTCTTTTCTTTTTTTCGACTTCTTTTCTAGCTGCAGCCCTACCCTCGAAACTCCGCTCTGATCTCCCTGTTCTTTTTCTCTACGGGACCGAAGACGAAACTTGCCCTCCTTTGGCCGTTCAAAACATGGATAAGTTCATTGATCAATTGAAAATCATGCAGATACCCGGCGCTGGTCATTGGATTATGATACAGGCACAGCAGACCGTAACGGAGGTGATTCCACAATGGCTCAGCTCGACTTTGCGTTCTAGTCGTCTATGAAAGATCGGTTCGAAAGTATGCAATAGCACGCGTACACTCAAACTCGAGATTTGTTGTAATACATGGCGAGATGAAAAAGCACGAGTTCTCTTGAAGTGGCTCCACTTTTTCGATTTCTTCACAGAAGCTTGAAATAAAGTTCTCTATTTTTCCGTGAGCCGATAGATCGCTCTTTTCGCCTTCCATTCGAGAAAACCCTCATTTAATAGTCGCAATCTGATTCCTCGCAAATATACTACCAGAAACTCGTCTTGGATCTCATGTCGTTGATTGATCTCTCTGCATCTTCTTCCTTCTCTCATCCACATCTAGCCCCAGTGAGTCACCGCGCATCGCCACGACAGTCGAATCGTTAAATATCCCTTGTCCAACCTCAATCTCCACCAGTCCCAAGAGTAGACCTCATTCGATCCATTCTATCAGCCATCATGGGCAAGACGATATCCCGATGGTTCGGCTTCGGCCCCCAAGACGACAACCCCACCATGGCCCACATCGAAGCCCGTCGTCAAGCCGAACTCGCCCAACAAGCCGCCGAACAGTCTGCCAAGACTGCCCAGGACCTCCTCGACCAGATTAGGCAACAGACGGAGCAGGAGCGACAGCAGGCGTTGGCGCGCCAGGAAGAGGCGGACAGGGCCGCTGCGCGCGCGGCTGAGGAGGCGGTACGGATGAAAGCACAGATGGAGGAGGCGGCTGCGGCGGCGAGACGAGCGGAGCAGCTTGCAATGGAGGCGACGACCGCCGCCAAGGAGGAAGGGGAGAGGCTTGCACGAGAGGCGCAGGAAGAACGAGAGAGATCGCAGAAGATGCGTGAGGAGGCAGAGAGGGCGATTGCGGCTGCCAGGGAAGAAGCTGAGAGAGCGCAACAAGCTGCGGATGAACAGCGCCGCGAGGCGGAGGCTGGGAGGGCGCTGGCCGAGGATATGGCTCGTACTGCTGCCGAAGAAGCTCGCAAGGCGAACGAGGCCAAGGCCGACGCCGAACGACGCCTGAAGGAGGGCATTCAGCCCGTCGTAACACCTTCCCCCGAAGAAGTCGCTGCTGCCAAGAGGCGCGTCCAGTACAGAGAAGATCGTTTCCATTTTGCTATTGCAGGCATCTCGGGGAGTGGCAAGTCGTCGCTTGTTAACGCCTTTCGCGGTTTGCGCAGCAAGGAGTCGGGTGCTGCCGCTGTGGGGGTTACCGAGACGACGCTCCAGATGGCCCGTTACGCAGACGCGAACCCGGATAACCCATATGTCTGGTACGACATCCCTGGCGCGGGTACCATCAAGTGCCGCGATTGGCAATACTTCAACGACCAAGGCCTCTACGTCTTTGACTGTATCATTGTGCTCTTCGATAATCGGTTCACCATGACGGACATTGCCATCTTGGTCAACGCAAGGCGATTCAATATTCCCACTTACATCGTCCGCTCGAAAGCGGACCAGCACATTCGAAACATCATGATGGAGATGGGATACGACAGCGAGGGCGACGATGATGAAGATGTCGAGCGTCGCAACAAGCTATACAAGACTGCGCGCAAGCATTTCATCGAAAAGACGCGGAAGAGCGTCCAGACGAACCTGGAAGATGCTAACCTTCCAGACCAGCGTGTGTACATCGTCTCCAACAACACGTTGCTGAACATCGTGTTGAACAAGGCGCCGAAGAAGACGATTGATGAGTTGGACCTGATTAACGACTTGCTCAACGAGGCATACATAAGGCGCAAGGCTGCTACTGCTCACGTTGAGGGTTAAAGTTTTTCGATATGAGCTCCTGTTCTCGATTACCTTCATGTTGTCTCATGCTGTATGAACTTACTGGTTTCAAAGGACTTGCGGGATTTGGGCTCTGGCCATTGGCGATACCAGATAACTTTGGGAGATGTAAATCTTGCTCACTACCTGAACAATACGCAAGTGAATCTCGACGGACAGATTTATTTTTTAGACGACAAGATCATCTTCGTACTTGCTCAAGAGTAGCGACGGGAAACTTGGATGAGAAAGGTCATCCATTCGTGATTTCACGTCTACACTACTGGCGACCCCGTCTCCCAACACGGTGACCTGCCCACCCTCCGCCGCGATCACAACTCGAGTGGGTCCCCTTATCCGCATCGATAAGCTATAATGGGGCAGATCCGTAATGACCGCGTTCATTTCTAGAATGTGCAGCATCTCGTACTTTGTGATTCGTGAAAGATAAGCAATTTGATGAGGCGCCATCCTGTATCCCCTATTCAAGCGACCGTAGATCATCGCGAGGCATTGTTTTCCCAGCAGTTCCATTAAACGGCCCATTTCGTCACAATCGGATGGGACACCACCACAGCCCAACTCCGTGCGCCAAGATCCTAGACACGAGGTAGACTTCTTTTCTCAAGACAAGGTTGAGACAAGAACGTATCTTTCGATTAGAAACCTTCTTTTCTAGTTCCCGTGTTACAGAAAAGTTCAAGTTTCTGGATAGAGCCTCGAGGATGGATCCAGGGTAGAATCCTTGTACCACTGCCGTGCGTGAAAGGGTGGTGTATACCATCGCCTCTCTCCCGTCGACCACCCTCTCGATCGCAACCCACCATTGTCGTCCCGACTGCCCATCACATTTTTTCTCTCAGATACTCTGAACAAGACGTCTTGCATTATGGGAAACGTTCTAGTACCCATGATCCCACCCTTGGTGGCTCTCGGTGTATCATTTATAACCCATCTCTTCCGTCCTCCTAACAGGCAGAACCCCACCCTCGTTGACGTCGCCGATCGCCAGCAGGCAGAAGATGCACAGAAACAAGCCGAGAAGAATGTTAAAGATGCACAGGAGCGCATCAAAAAAATCCAGCAACAGGCGGATGAAGATC
Organism: Solioccasus polychromus; assembly: GCA_038090335.1. Taxonomy (NCBI): domain Eukaryota; kingdom Fungi; phylum Basidiomycota; class Agaricomycetes; order Boletales; family Boletaceae; genus Solioccasus; species Solioccasus polychromus. The sequence continues at coordinate 36,833 of JBBPMM010000032.1, forward strand.
GAGAGCGCGCTCGTGTGGCGCAGGAGGATGCCCGTCGAGCCGCTGCGCGGGCTGCAAAAGAGGTTGAGCAAATGAAGGCGCAAATGGAAGAAGCCGCACGGGCCGCAAAACATGCGCAGGAGCTCAGTGAGGCAGCTACCAATGCGGTCAAAGAAGAAGCCGAAAAAATGGTAACAGAGGCGAAGGAGGAAAGGGAGCGCTCCCAGAAGATGCAAGAGGAGGCCGAGAGGGCGATCGCAACCACAAAGGAGGAGGCAAAAAGGGCGCAGAGGATTGCAGATGAACAATCTCGCGAGGCAGAGGCTAGTAAAGCCCTCGCTGAGGAGATGGCCCGTACCGCTGCCGAGGAAACCCGAAAAGCAAAGGAGGCCAAGGAAGACGCAGAGCGACGCCTGAAAGAGGGCATTCAACCTGTAGTGACCCCATCTCCTGCAGAGGTTGCTGCCGCAAAGAGGCGCGTCCAGTACAGAGAGGATTGTTTTCACTTCGCTGTTGCTGGCGTCTCCGGTAGTGGCAAGTCTTCCCTTGTCAATGCGTTTCGAGGTTTGCGAAGCAAAGACGAAGGTGCTGCAGCTGTTGGAGTCACTGAGACGACGCTCGAGATGGCCCGGTATGCAGATGCGAACCCGAAGAGTCCCTACGTCTGGTATGACATCCCCGGCGCAGGTACTATTAAGTGCCGCGACTGGCAGTACTTCAATGATCAAGGGCTCTATGTCTTCGACTGTATCATCGTCCTCTTCGATAATCGATTCACCATGACGGACATTGCCATCCTGGTGAACGCGAGGCGATTTAACATCCCTACCTACATCGTCCGCTCGAAAGCGGACCAGCACATCAATAACATGGTGATAGATATGGGTTACGACCAGGAAGAAGATAGCATGGAGCGTTATAACCAGTTGTTCAAAGCAGCACGCAAGCAGTTCATCGAGGAGACGAGGGAAAGTGTTCGAACAAACTTGGAGGACGCCAACCTCCCGGACCAGCGAATCTACATCGTCTGCAACACCGCGTTGTTGAGCATCGTACAAAACAAGATGCCGAAGAAGACGATCGACGAGGTGGAGTTGCTCAACGACCTGCTCAACCAAGCGTACTCTAGGCGGTATACGGATGAGTTGGCTTCTGGGTCGAGAAAATGACTTCGTATCTCAATGTTTTATCTCAAAATATACTTGTGTATCTAGCAACTTGCTGAGAAAGCATACATCTTGAAACGTGCGGCCGCGAATGTCAACCTGTGTTATGCTCAAGGAGAAACAAGACAAATATTTGGTCGTGCGTCGAACACCAAGAACAAATACCTGCAAGCCTTCGAAAAGCTGGCGTGATCTCGTTCCCAATGTGGTTGCGATCTTATGAAAAGATATAGCCTACACTCCGGCTTCATTGGCCGTTGCAACATCTATGTATTGCAGCGATCGTGGCTCTTCAGTCAAGGCTGATGTCTCATAGTGCCTTGATTGAAGAAATCAGGGTGCACACTGAGAAGTTCGTGTTGTCGAACCTCTCTACCAGTTGAATTTCTACGACTTCTTCATCTATTGTCTACGGGATGAAATCTTTGAAAAAACATTTATCCAATACGCTCGCGACTATAATGAATGGAATTCAACGCGACAGTTTCCATAGGTCCTATTGGATCAACATTTTCTCTTCTCTGGACGGAAGCGTTATTGGTCAGATCAGAACAGGTGCCATTGAAGACATTTATCAAGTTTGGACTTGAAGGATCGAATGACCGGTGGTTGAACTCTTTCGAGAAAGTGAGGGCCCACGGAGAACGTATTCAGGAAATCCGCAAATTTTCCTTATGTTCTGCTCCTTGCCCTCGGAGACGGGAAATGCGTATGGATCTTCCAGGGGTCCTCGGCTACACTTTCGAGGGGATATTCCAGGCCTTCGCACATTTGAACTCTCGGACTATTCGATGCCATGGTATTTACACGAACTGAGTGCCTTGACAACTTTCAGACTGCATCACGTTCCCGATCACTTAAAACAAAGCGTGGTAGAGTTTTTATTTCCATGTATGACGCCAGACGTCGGGGGTGGGAGCCACTAATCCAGGTGACCCATGTAAATGTAGTTTCGTTCGTGGTTGCACCGTCGACTCAGGCTCCATATTCGAGCTGAGCGCCGAGGTCGAGAGTAGCTGATACCAATATGATCAGTTGGATTCAATGGTTTGCGGATCGTGGTCAGAAAGTTCAGAAACTCGAAAATTCTAGGGTATCGCTACAAGAAAACGTTTGTCCAGTTTTGTTAAGTACCCGGTAATAAACCAAAACTATGGCTACACGAATGATAATCGCTGGTTCGAGAAGAATTTGTCGGAGAAAAATAATAACTTATCGACGATCACAGCGAATCAACGCGAAGATAGTCCTTGTATCCTTCGTACGCTGCCCGTGCGTCTCCGTAGAGTAGCGCTAGCAAATCAAACTCTTGCTCAGTGAACCCATCTACATCCCTGATGATGTTCTCAGACAAGAATACCTTATCGCTTGGGTGACGTAGCGCTTCTACGATGGTCGCCTTCCATTGCCGCCAGATCTTGGTGTCGTTGGGAAGCAGCTCATCCAGGAGTTTCATTGGGTTTTGCGGACGCAGAACGAGGAGGATGAACACCATCGCCGTGGTACGCGTCCCCAACGTGTAGCGCGTCAGCGTCGGGTTCTCGAGTACGCCCTGGAACAAGAGCTTCCGATGGACCTTTTCTTTGTCAGGCGAGGAGAGCCGAGCGTTGTGTAGCGCGGAAACGCCGAGCGAGATTAGGAACATGACTTGGCCGAATAACGAGGCTTGGGGGACGAGGAGAAGCTGGGAAATACATTGGATAAAGAAGAGCGTAGAACACCACCCAAGCAAACCGAAATGGGCCGCGCTCGAGAAACGGAGTGTGAAACTGCCACGGGTGATGGAGTTGACGGCGCTTTCGGTTCCCCTCAACAAAACAATCTCTTTATCTGAGCCGAGTATTCCATCGCCGGCGGGCGAACCTTTGGAAGGCTCTGGGTGCGTGAACACGAGGTTTGCGGAGCCAAGTACAAGGCAAGTGAAGCCACTCGCAATAATTCCCACAAGGATCAGCGAAGATGCATACCAGTCTCCCCGGAGAGCTGAGAGTGCGCATGTGCCGATGCTGGCAGTGATAGGAGTGCCTGCGGAGAGAAGCGCAAAAGCACTGTTTTGTGCGGGGAACATCTCAGAGGCTGGTGCCTGCCCAAGATCAGCAATGGTAACTCCGATCGGCTGCGTCCTTCTCCCGGAAATCACGTTCCCTTCCGAATTCCAAGCGGCGCATTCTTTCATGAACAGCGCGGCCAACGGGCCAGTCTCTTCCATGACTGTCCCTGAATAAGCAGCGCGGAATTTAGGACCCTTGCCACAATCCAATCCGATTAGCGCCGTGGGATCTGCGTGGATTTTCTGAGAGGGAAACTTCGGAGAGTGGTCGACACAGGATGAGGACATGAATGAATTCAGCTTCTTGGCAATCTGGGAGGACCCGGGGGTGTTGTACCAACCCAACCATCGGCCGTTCCCATAAACACGCATGGTAGCCATCGCGGATATTGCGTCGTCCCCGCCCAATAAACCCATCACGCCAGCTATATCGAGTGAAAAGTGGCGTGTACTATCAAGCGGGACTGGGGGAATGATGGTAGAATGGCTGTTGAGTGCACTTGCTCGAGGAATGAACATGATGCAAGCTGTGCGGAGATATAATGTGTGGGGAAGAGAGTCGAGTGTATGATCGCGTTGACAACCAGATACTGCTCAGAGTCGGTATGGCTAGCTCTTATACATTCCACGAGAAACAATCTAGGGCATGTATCGGTGCATAGATGATATCCAACATCCGTTCTGTCAAAAAAACCAGTGTGCTGTTCTCTACAGGAGAATGAACAGGAAATATGCCTTCTATCGCTGGGCACTGAACAGCTTTGATGGTGGTAGAACGTGGTCTTCTTCTGCAGGAACACAGCCTATAATCACTGGCACTGGTTATTTAGGATGCTGTGTCGAAACGATCGGGGGCAAAACAGATTTTATCATTTTAAATTTTTTAATAATTAAATAATTAAATAATTGGATTTGACTCCACGTCCCCTAAGCTTTTACTCCTAGACTTATGGCCGCCGTTTAATGAAGTTCTCCAGCTCGTGAGCAATCGACTCATCATCTTTACTTCAAATTTAACTCTTCCGTCCATTGCTGTAAGTCATCTCTTCCGCGAACGAATTTCAAAGTAGTACCAAAGATTTGCTTCATCAGTACCGTCCTCGAGGATGGCGACCGGCCCGGAAATGAAAATACTAGAGGAAATGGACAAGCAGATCTCCAGAGTTGAACTGATAGTGTCCCGCCTTTGTCTTCGAAGAAATGCCTTCACAGCCATTTTCCGCCTTCCCCCCGAATTACTTGAAATGATATTCATCCATTACGCCAGCAATTACTACTATGGGAACCATGTTCAAAGACAGACTGTGCCCAGATGGGTCAGTGTTTCGTATGTTTGCAGTCACTGGAGAAATGTCGCTCTCAATTGCCACAATCTTTGGGCTCACACTTTCATCTTATCACCACGTTGGACGGAGGTGTTGTTGGCAAGATCAAAGCGGGCACCATTGAAGATATTTGACACCCTTGACAAGTCACGCGCCATGGAGAAAGTGATGGATCACGTCGAACGCATCCAAGAGCTCCATGTCCATCTTTCATACATGCACAAGTTGGACCAGTTCTTTCCCAAACTTCGCCTGTGCGCACCTCACCTTCGAAACCTGGAAATATTTGAGTGTGACGGATATAATCCATATTCCCTCCCATTTCAATGTGAAGAGCTGGCGGCATCCCTCCATGCACTGAAACTCACCAATTGTGTGCTGCCGCCGGATTTGTTCAAGCTGACGGGCTTGACAACCCTCAGTCTAAACAATATTCCTTATTGCTCTCGAATGTGCTTGCTGGAGTGGCATAATGTGCTCAGCCATATGCAAGGCATTGCAAATTTATATCTTGACCAAGCTCTGAAGAGCACTGACTCTCATCATCGGGAACCCGGATATTTCGGTGATGTCATTCCGAAGATCACTTTATGCCTTTCTCGCCTCCTGTTATGTGCTCCACTCTCCACCATCATCGATTTTCTATATTGCATAGACATCCCGCCAGAAACCGAAGTCAGGTTATCATGTCACTTCGATGATTATTATTCCTTCAAATGCGACCCACTCAATGCAATTGTGGCACAACGACTTGGCATAACCGAGGACCAAACATTACTTAACCCGAAAATCCGTTCAATGATTGCAGAAACAAAAAATATGAAATTCGTTTTCAGTACATCCGAGCACGATTGGGATAGCTCTCTTGATGTGTCTGATGAAGATTGGGACAGAAATATTCCTCTCAAGCTCAACCTTATCCCGCGTACTATTCTGGTGAGAGATATCAGAGATGACTTTGTAAGAGACCTTTGTTGCTCCTTGGCTTTATCAAATCTTCAGTGCCTCCACATACTACATCCCACACACTACTTGCGCTTTTGGAGGACAATTTTGGGACATCTTCGAGGCTTACGATATCTGAAGCTAACTGAAGGATACATGCCAAATCTTCCATCTGTTCTCAGGGTCTATTCCTGTGAGGCGGAGGAACATGGTTCAAATGGCAGTACTGGCGGCCACATAATGGCGCTGGAACTGGAGGAGTTGGCCCTCCATAAGATCAGATTTTGTTCGTGCGAACATGGCTGCACCTCATTGGGTTTGGAGCAACGCCCCATCCATCAGGAAACTCTCTTTGATGCACTATCTACACGTGGCCGCCACGGAGGTCGGCTTGTTATGACCAGATGTGTTACATGGCGCGGCAGGATACCGGACGTGGTTCAGTCGTGGGATGGCATCATCGTTCACGTATTCGACTCGAAGTAGTAGTTAGATGCATTTGTCGCCACAAACATGAACAAATACCCAGTTTCTACACCCTATTCATCATTCTACACCACACACGAAATCATATATCATTGGATCCGTGAGTCCTCTTGATGATCACGTCGTTGCAGCTGAAAATTTACTCCATCTCCATAGTGCACCCAAGTTGTTTGGTGGGATGATCCCCGAGCAGCCCAGCTTCGGCGGCTCCTCCATCACCGCCCCTCATGATATGACATCCGACTCAGAAATACTAGCACGTGCGGACGAACAGATCACAAGGTACAAACTTGCGTTATCCAGCCTTCGTTCCAGAAGAAATATCTTTACTCCTATTTTCCGTTTACCCCCTGAAACGCTTGAATTCATATTTATTTATTGCGCCCATGGCCATCATCATCATCATTACAGTACTCGATATGAAACCTATCCGACTTTACCAAGCTGGGTCAATGTTTCGTATGTGTGCCATCGTTGGCGACAAGTCGCTCTCAATTGCTGCCGTCTTTGGACCCACGTTTTTAGGATATCCCCGCGCTGGACAAAGTTGTTGTTGACCAGAGCGAAACAGACATCAAAGTTGAAGATACGCATCGATGATACATGGGGCAGCATCGGCTACTATGATAGATTTAAGTTTTTGAAGCAAGTGATAGTCCACGCCGACCGCATCCAAGATTTACACCTGCAATACGTCGACCAGTCACTTCTTTCCTTACTTCCTTCGCGCTTTCCTTGCATGCGAACCCTAGTTGTCGGGCCATCACGTTCTGAGACATCGGTATCCTTTGTTGGTGAATTTCCGGCTCTCCAAACACTGAAGCTCTTGTGTTGTCCATTGCCATTGCATTCATTCCAGACGAGAAGTTTAAAAAGCCTCAGTCTGGACTCGATTCCTGCTAGAGCTTCACTTACTGCAGCACAACTGCCAGATGTGCTGGTACATATGCCGGACCTTGCAAATCTCTGTCTTGCCTTGGCCCTGAAGCAAGATTCTGATGACCCGATGGAAGCCCCATCTCCGACAGTCAATTTACCCTGTCTTTCTCGCGTTTGCATCACGGAAGAATTCACTGCGGTTGTCGTACTTCTGTCTCGGATAGAATTCCCGCCAGATGCGGAGGTTACTCTATGTTGTCTTGATGATACGGTTTCTTCTTCCACCGAAAGCAGCAAGCTATCCTCTATTCTTGCACACAGATTCGGCATGATGGAGCGTCAAGGAGGCAAGCTCGTCCGTTCAATTACCATAGACAACGAGATGGATTCCACTTTTTCCAGCTCATCGAAGCGCACGTCCGACTCGGAGGACGTGGATTGGAACCACAACCTTCTTCTCACCGCGAATCTTTCGACAATGGACATGGTCCCCATGATCGACTTTTTCTGCACCCTGCCCTTGACGCACGTGGAGAATCTTCACGTCCTAGGCCCCCCTTTCGAATCGGATTTTTGGCACGCGATGTTGGGACATCTTCAGGGACTGAGATACATCAAGCTGAGCTCCGGCGAGATGCCCGTCGGTCTGACGCGCGCGCTCGCTCGCCGCGACCTCGCGCCGGCGCTCGAAGACGTGGCACTGGACGAAATTCGGTTCCGCTCGAGCGAGGAGGATGACGATCCTGACCGGGCGACGCAGCACGCATTTTTTGACGCGCTCGCTGCCCGAGGGTTACCTGGAGGTCGACTCGTCATGACGCGGTGTTCCGTCGGAAGTGGAAAAGCTCCACTGCCGGGCCTGATTCGCTCATGGGACGGTATGATCGTGCATGCGCTCGATCGAGGATGACTCGAGGCCACCACTAATTCATGACAAAGAAACGTCCGTCAGAAGCAAGGTTCAACGGGGTGGGATAGTCTCGAACGTTTTCTATCAAATACTCGTGCATAGTCATCTCCACCGCCACCTTGCCTCATGGTGTCCAGCAGTTGATCCGCTTGTGGGCAAGCACCACCGGTGGCGTGGCGAATGAAATACAGTGCAGCTAGTTAGTAAAACACGCCCGTTCGACGAGGTTCAAATGTCTCGTCATAAATAATTAGCTAAGTAGAATCGAATGTAGCGAGGATATATGTACATACTACCTGATAATGGATCAAAACACCTAGGGATACATGATCGATTACAAGCAATGGTGTGGTTGGAAATGACATGACTGAGAATGGGGGAACTGGGAAACAAAATTACGGTGCATGGAAGCGGTAGCATATCTTGAAACGCCGTTCTCTCTAGCAACCCGTCTCTCTTTCTTGCGACTGGTCGGTGAATCCAGACATCGTTTGGTTTACAGTGCGTCGACGTGGAGGTAATCTTTGTATCCGCTGAACGCCGATCGCGCATCCTCGAGCAACAACCCCAATAAATCTCTCTCCTGGTCGGTAAATCCAGACAGATCGGCGACGACAGCCTTGAACGAAAACGACTTGTCGGTCGGACGACGGAGAGCGTCGATGATCGTCGTCTTCCATAGCTTCCACACCTTGGTGTCGTTGGGGAGGAGCTCGTTCAAGAGTTTCGTCGGATCTTGCTGGCGCAGGACAAGTAGGATGAACACGACGGCGGTGGTGCGCGTCCCAAGGGTATACCGCGTCAGTGTCGGGTTGTCGAGCACGCTCTGGAACAAGATCTGTCGGTAAATTTTTTCCTTATCCATCGAAGACAACCAAGCATTGTAGAGCGTAGACGCGCCAAACGAGACGAGGAACATGACTTGGCCGTACAGCGAGGCTTGGGGAATGAAGAGGAGCTGGGCGATGCATTGCACGACAAACAGGACGGAACACCATCGAAGGAGACCAAAGTGGGCCGCGTTCGAGAAGCGAAGGGTGAAATTCCCGCGGGTGATGGAGTTGACTGCGCCTTCAGAGCCTCTCAGCAGAACGATTTCCTTGTCTGAGCCAAGAATGCCGTCTCCGGCAGGAGATCCCTTGGCAGGCTCAGGATGAGTGAAGACGAATTCTGCGGAACCGAGGACTAGGGAGGAGATTCCACCCGCAACGATGCCGACGAAGATCAAAGACGACGCGTACAAGTCCCCGCAAACGGCAGAAAGCGCGCAGGTTCCGAAACTAAACGAGATAGGGATCATGGCGGAAATGACGCCAAATGCACTACTGCGCGCAGGGCGCATTTCAGCAGCAGGCGTATGCCCGAGATCGGCAATGATGATGTCGACTGGCTGGGTCCTTCTGCCGGGAATTACTCTGCCTCCTGCACTAGTAAAAGCGGTGCAACCTTTCATAAAGAGTGCAGCCAAGGAACCTGTTTCATCAATCACAGTGCCAGAGTGCGCAGCGCGGTATTTGGGGCCCTTTCCACCATCCACTCCAAGCAACGCCATAGGGTCCGTGTGGACACCCTGGGAAAGGAATCTGGGGACATTGTCACGGGGGAGCGAAGACGACCAAAATTTGTCCAAAGATCTAGCAATCTGAGCCGATCCTGGGGTGTTATACCAGCCCAACAGCCTGCTCTTGTGGATGGGTACGGCAGCCATGGCAGTTACGGCATCGTCTCCACCTAACAAACCCGCTGCACCCGCTGTGGGGAGCGAAAATTGTAGTGGCGTATCGAGAGGCAGGAAGTAGGGCATGATGACGACAAAGCTGTCGACCACAAGATATCAGTCCTCCGAGGAATGTATAGAACGGCAGGTGGTCATACCTCTAAAGAAGTTGAAAGACGTGAAGACGGTATTATTGAGTAGATTCTATAAGCGGATAGGAAGTCTGGGAAACGGATGGAAAGATGCACGACCTACCAGACCCGTTTTATACCAGTAAAGGCACTGCGAACATGCCATCTCTTGTAAGAGACTTCGCGGGACCAAACAGCCTCCACACACTGAGATAATGGCAAGTCAATTGGAGTCCTGGGGCATTGATCGGCAGTATCTCATCTTCCTCACCTTGCCAATGAGGTTCCCATCCAACCTGGGGTCTCAGTGCCAAAAGTCATCATGGCAGCCCTCGCACGTGCCAACTAACGTAAAATTACTTAGTATAGTAAAACTACAGCCTTTTGGCAGTACACAAACTCGCACGTGGAACGCGTGTTTGTATTATTCGGACAGATTATCCTCATCTATTCTCCATATCCATTTTGATGCTCACAATATTGCTGATATCTCGCGGGCCCCGATTGAGAAAAACAACGGCCATCGATTGCAGTCCTGCTCGCAACAACCGAAGGAACCGATCATCCAACTAGCTATGAGTATCTCTTTATACACACAGTGCTTGACAAGACCCAGCCAGATTGGCGCGGACCGTGCCATGATCATTGGCCTGCTTAGTGCTTCCATGATGGGAAATGGGCGGCAGTCATCGCCAAACCGTCACACATACTACAGCATTGGAACCTCGCAGAACTTATCAATATATAATATGCTTCGCACGGCCGGCAAGGCGTGTCTAGAGTCTAGACCACTTTGTGGCATTTGCTGTAGTTGTCACGACATGACTCCAGCATAATTCGTCGCTCATCTACTTCTCAGTTCCGCGTGATGCGACTTGCGGAAGCTCCATATACTATACATCGCAATGCCTCCTAGGTAGTAATAGACGTCGACTTGCCCTTTGTCACGACGTGCGGAGTCAAACATGCATCACAAGAACGGCACGTTTCGCATCTCGCCCGTCGCCAAGAAGTCCTCGTCAAACGCCTCTTCAGCAGCCTCTTCCTCGTTTTCCCCTCGATACCCGCACCCGTCCTCTCCCTCTCCCTCCCCTTCCCGGTCCTCATAACTATCACACCCACCCCCATCTTCGTCCTCGTCCTCGTCGTGCAACCCAAAATGTACGTCGTCCAACGACCCAGGCATGCTCGACATGCTCGTACTCCTCGGCCGCATCCGCTTCTTGAGCCCCTCCTCGTCCCCGTCCTCCCCGTCCACCTCCTCTTCTGAATCCAGATACGTCGACGACGCAGATCCAGACGACCGCGACGGAAAACTCGCCCCGTCGTGCGCCAGCGAAACCAACCGCCCTAACCGCTCAAACGACGACATTTGCCTCAGGTGGGTGCTCCTCGGTCCCGCCCCGGTCCCGTCCGTCCCGTGTAGTGCTTCCGTAGACATGAACGTGGGCGTGGACGTGGACGTGGACGTGGACGAGAGGGCCGACTTGAGAGGGGGGACGGGCTGTCTGCTCCCCACCAAGCTGAAATTGCGCAGACGTGCGAGCGCGCTCTGGGAGGACGTGTCCGAGCGTGCGCTCAGCGCCGGCGAGGGCGGCGCCAGATCCGGAAGGGCATACTCTTGCACCGGCGCGCGCCAATAGTTGAAGTCGGTAAAGTCGGGGGCCCATTTGCGATGGATCGGTGGAAACATTTGGTCGACGAGGTCCGTCATGTGGATGTAGCTAGACAAACGGTGAGGAAAAAAAAAAAAAACAAAGGATGGCGATGACGAGGACCTGGACGGTCCGACGACTTACGATGACTTGTACCCTGCCAACTCGAGTAGCTCCATCTTGACCTCGCCCGACGGGTCGATCGTAAATATCCGCGCGCTCGGTATGTTGACGCTCCGATACGACAAGGCATCCGTAATCCGGTTCCCAAAGCCAGCGTAAAACGGCGTTCGTAAGCCCTCGCCAAACAGCCTCTGAATGTCCCGAAGACACGCCATCTTGAACACTTCAGGTTTACGCATGATGACTTCGCTGTGTGATCCGCGCGTCAGCGTTGTTTACGTCTGGCCCGGAGGCGAGACCCACCGGTGAAGCGATGCCATCAATCTGTCCGGACTCATGATGACGGGACCTTCGGGGAGCTGGTAATCGTTCTGCTTTATACCTTTGAGATAGTCTCTCGTCGAGTCCGCCTGACCGATGGCGCGAGACGTGAGATACATGATCTTGTACCCGTTCCGCGTGATGTCGGTGTATAGTTTCGCTACCCCAATGTGCGTCCAGTCCCGCCCGATCATCGTGAATATATGACCAAGACCATCGGACCTACACGTCCCATGAACGACTCGAATCAGACGTAAAAACAAGAACGCATGCGCACTTGGTGATCGTGCCGTCGATATCCGAGACGACAACGTGGTCGGTCGAGTCCCAAACGAATATACGTGCCGTGCATGCTGGCGCACCAGACGTGGAGAGCGAAAACGTAATCGCGTTTGCGCCGGGTTTCAGGTTCAGTGATTTCTGTCAGGCCGATAGAGTCAGAACCGTAAATAATCACGCGTTATTTAGACTGACGAGTTGGTCCGACGATAATCGTAGCGTCTTTGCAAATTTCTTCTCCTTTCTCATCGTCATGGCGCTGGGCACGGGTTGCATCGCAGGCGATGGAACAGCTACGGGCGTGGTCGCTGGAGCTGACGCTGATAGAGGGGGGGAATGAGGCAGATGACCAGGCTTCTGCAAACGACATGAGCACTTTCCAGTTCAATGGCAAGAACGAATATCGACCTGGTCTAGTGGTAGAGTAGTAGCCTCTCTCAGGACCGGTCGTTCCGACTCGGTGATATCTCGGCTCCGACTCCACCACCTCACCCAACTCGACGTCGCCGTCGACTTGCGCGTAGGCACCTCTGGGGGTTCCGAGCCTGCCCGTTTCGGTTCCTCATCCTGTTGTTCTTGATCCGTTTGTGGAGGAGGCAGTGCCGGAGATAACGGCGGCGAAGGCAATCCGGTGATACGCTCCCTCTGGATCGTCGACACCCACACTTGCAACGCATCCATCAACGGTGACCGTTCTTGTCGCGTGATATACTGCTTGCCCGTCCACCGCATCACGAGTCGTTCGTCGCGAACCAGACTTTCGTCCGCCATGAGCCGGGGATAGTCAATGATGCCCTCATCGAACGTGCGCGCCGAGTCTGCGTCATCGCGATCATGAAACGAGTCTACGAGACTGAGCTCGAAATCGACCGTCGTGCCGTCGAAGGCGACTTGGAATTTAGTCTGGTCGTCGTGTCGTGCCGTTATGCGTCCACTCGAACCAAACGGTTTCTCGTCCTTGTACTCGCCAGGATCCCGGCGGACGATCGGTGGCAACGGTAGCTCGTCGTCCACCTGCGGGAGGGACGACCGTACCGTATGTGGGCTCCCCTCTAGTTCCGGCGGAACGCTGCGACTCCGCTTTAGTACAAGGTCGTTCTCGTCGATTTCCGGACGCGTGTCATCGACCATGGCTTTGAGTACGGATGGAGCAAGGTGCGTCTGAAGCGGCGACGGTTGGGGAAACGCCCCCCATTCCCAAGAGTACTCTTGCACCGGACCTCCCTCGGTCGTCAGGTTACCGCATTTCGGAGTAACGTCGACAGGGGATTCAGAAACAACGCGACGCGCGGGGAAGGACGTCTGGAGATGCGATGGGGTGCTCGGTTTTGACGGTGGGAAGGGTATCTGTTGTTCCTGCAACTCTGAACCGTCAAGCTGGGCCTTGTCGGGTTCGGACGAATGATCAGGGGTGTCGGAGACGAGACGATGTGCGGAGAAGGACGTCTGGAGATGCGATGGGGTGCTCGGCTTTGACGATGGGAAGGGTATCTGCTGTTCCTGCAGCTCCGCGCTGTCAAGCTTGGTCTTGCCGGCCTCGGACGAATGATATCCAGCCATGTCGAGAGCCATGTCTTGATCACAGAATCAGCCACGACGCGTTGGGGTGATACGTAATGCCCCAACTCACCAGCAGTGTACTGCACTGTTGGGGGTGATACTGCGGGTGCCTGAGGGAAATCGACTTCCGAAGGGGGAGTCAACGGTGCTGAGTACGACTGTCCTCGTTTGCGCCTGATGCGTGCGCGGTCGCTCAGCGTCGCATTCAAGTCCAGGAACTCTGGTTCGGGCATCTTGGGGGGTGGCGCATCTGGGGGCGACTTGCTCAGCGAGACGGCTGGGATCTCGTCCTGTGGAGGCGTCGTCCTGGTCGCTGCGAGTATGGGACTTGTGACGAGGTCCTCCGGGATGTCTTCCTCAGTCTCGAAGACAAAGAAGGCTTCTCCAGCGTCGCCGATCTTCATGCTAAACGGAATCGGGACGCCATTAACGGAGACGTTTACCTGGGCAAGGGTCGGCAATGTGTTTGGGCGATATGAGGATGCGCACCTTCTTCTCTGCAGGACGGAGGACCTGAAGCTTGCCAAAGCGGACGTGGAAGGGCGAGCAGGCAAGCACGACGTCACCGTCGCCGGACTGTCTGCGTATGACGATGACATCGATGGCGCCGGTGAGCGTGGACGGGTTGATGTCCTTGTAGTACTGGTACGGCGCGCTGATGGCACTGACGGCCCCGCGCAGGTAGTTCATTGAGGAGAGATTCGGACCCTGGACCGGCTATGAATGCAGTTTTGGGTATGCACGTGACTACGGTATCACAGCTCGTTTCTGTAGCAGCAACACGGTTGCATTGTTTCACGACTGACAATTGGATATTTACAAAAAACAAGTGCACTAATGATGACCGGCAGCGAGGTGGTCGTAGATGGGGGCAATCGTGGGCTAAACAAGAGTAAGCATGGCTGGAACGACAACGACGACCCCTTGCGGGACATACCGGGACATTCCTCTCCCTGTACGCTCGCGAGTGAGTGTACAAACGACCGAGTATATAGCACGTACCATTTTGTACCACCAGGCATTGTCGGAGCTGTGATGGCAACTGAGCTCTGGCGAGCAAATCCACGTAAAGCGAAACTCACCTATGTACGGGTCGGGGTGCTGTCTGGCCGCCAAGTCTGCCTCTGCCTTTTGCAGAATCTCTGCCAGCGCACGCGGGTCGTGCACATCGCTGTAGACCGTTGGTTTGGCATGGCGAGAACGACGAGACGAACGACGCACCGGTTTCGCTCGAATTCGGCCCTAATCATCACGGCTCTTCCGCGCCAAATGTCGCGACGGACGACCCAGTCGAGCTCATTCTTGAGCATACGTCGATAGAGCGACTTGACATGGGATCTGTGTGCGGCAGAAAACGACATTGTGAAAGAGAAGTGATAATTCCAAATACGTAATTTACTTGCTTTAATTTTTTTTCCCTTGTCGCCGTCGACTCGCTGGCCAGATGGACCCGCACTCGACGCACTCACAGTTCAACCAGCGCACGCCCAAGTCGGGCCCGTTCACGCCCACGACGCGATTCATGGAGCCACCGAAACCCGCCGTCGCAAAACCACCAAAGTCTCTTGATCAGCTCGCGCATCGTCCCATTGCGACCAACTCGCGCGTCAGGCAGGACGAGCAGTTCAAACGGGACATGTTCATCGCGTTCGTCAACAAAGCCTTGCAAGAAAAACTCGACGTGCGTCGCCCTCGTCTAGTTCGTATCCTCGTCTGATCTCCACCAAGGGCCAGCAAAAAGATTTCGACGACCTCGTCGATCAGTTCAACCCGCGAAAAGCGCTCGAGGGCGCCACGTCGTCGTCGCAGCTCCGTCTCTGGATCCTCGCCCTCTCTCACGTGCTCTCCCGGCTTGAAAAACCGCACGCCGCGCTCGTCGAGGCCGTCGTGAACCTGCCGTGGACGACGATGGACACCACTTTCGTAAAGTCGTACTCTGTTTTCATTGGGATGCTCCTGAGCGCCAGGCCAGAATACCTCTCTCTCGTTCTTGGCAAGATCGCGCTCGGCATGACTTATCGTATGTCCTTCCTACTATCATCGATGCCCACGCGCGCGATGTTGACGGGGGTCGTAGAATCGGGCTTGCAAGCCCTCCATGCCGGCGGCCCAGAAAGCTCTGCGAGCCCGCTGACTCGCAGCGTCGTGTATGACCGCTTGCACCATCTACTGCACCACCTCTTGGACCTTATACCCACTCTTCCATCGACCCTGCACCCCCTCCTCGTCCGAAATTTTCCTCACAAGCGACAGTCTCAAGTCGCGCAGATGACGTACATACGCAACATGTTACGGGTCACGGAATACTGCTCCGAGTTGGCCGATCGTATATTGGCCATCATCATCGACCGCGCTCTACAAATAGATGTGCGTACATGCGCTTCCATTGTCTGCGTGATCTCTCTTGCTGAACGCCATTCTCAGGTGGAGATTCAGGTAGAATTGGAAGAGTTGGAGCAAGACGACACCCCGGGCAATGGGGGCGTGTTTGAATTTGACCCCTTTGATGCAGTTGTCGGTCAAGACACCAACGAGGACGAATCGGATCGCGAAGACGACGTCGACTCGGATATATCCACTGACGTCTCATCTGGCAACGATTCCGATTCCGATAGTTCGGACGACGAGCCCGATCTGCCGTCCAACGTACGACACACGCAAGAAATGGTCAACAAGCTCGATTGCATCCTCAAACTGATATTCGATCACTTTGATCGACTACATGCGGTCGTCTCCCCGTCCCCTGCCTCGGAAAGCCCGATCGACGACCTCCGACCCCCGTCTCCAAGTTCGGAACGCGCCACTCAGTTCAACACCCTCTTGGCCATCTTTGACCGTACCATCATCCGCACGTTCAAATCCCGATACACGCAGTTCCTCGTCTTTTGGTACGCCTCGCTCGACCCCGCGTTCAGCGACCTGTTCCAAGGACTGCTCGTCGAAAAAGCGTTGCTGGGACGGGACGCGCCGACGGTGACGCGCGCTGCCGCGGCAAGTTATATTGCTTCGTTCGTCAGTCGCGCCCAGTTCGTCGACGGCGCGGGCACGCGTCGGATGGTGCGCGTCCTGTGCACGTTTTTGAAGGGCCATTTGGACGCGGTCGAGAGCGTCGCGAGCGCGGGGGAGGTGCTTGGGGCGGCGCATCACGACGTGTTTTACGCGATCGCGCAGGCGGTGTTTCTCATCTTTTGTTTTCGCTGGCGGGATTTGACGAGGGAGGTGGAGGTGGATCGAGATGGGGAGGAGGGCGAGGGCGAGGGCGAGGGCGAAGGCGAGGGAGCGTGTCGAGGGGGGAGAAAGTGGATGAGCGAGCTGGACGTGGTGCAACGCGTCATTACGTCGCCGCTCAACCCGCTCAAGGTCCGTTCTGTCCTGTCCTCGACCGCCATCGTGCGTTTCTCTCAACACGTTTCAAAACGAATTAGGTCTGCTCGCCCACGGTCGTGATGCAGTTCGCGCGGGTCGCCCGCGCGACGGATTTCGTCTACTGCCATTCCATCATCGACGCCAACCGACGTTTGGAACACAGCCCTCACGCGAGTCTGGTGGGGTCGGGGACGTGGGGGCAGAGCGGGCAAGAGCTCGTCTCGGCGGAGCTGCACACGTTTTTCCCGTTTGATCCGTACAGGCTGCCGCGCTCGCGCGGGTATATACAGGCGATCTATCGGGAATGGTCGTCTGTTGCGATCGAGGGGGACGAGAGCGACGAGGAAGGCGATGAAGCGGAAGACGGGCAAGGAGACGTGGACGTGGACGTGGACATCGCCTTGGAGAGTGGAAACGCGCCATTCGGACGGGTCGGGAGCGTCTCTAGCGGACTCGAGATACCCGGTTCGAGCGTGGACGCGGACGGTCTTGGAGAGTCGTTTGGCGGGATGAGCATCAGTCCTGCACAGCCGAGGTCGATCGTCGTGACGTCGTAGTGTTATGCAAGTCACAGACGTGCAATCGAGAGAAATGAATAAATGCATGTACGTGTTGTATGTATACATGTATGCTAAAGTCCAAGACCAGGTGCATAAATCGTCACGACCGAATGGTCAATGGTCACTGGGATATGTGCAAACTCGGACAGATCATCTGAACTGTCCACACCCGTAGAAGGAAGCTCGTCGGACGTCGCCGTCGGGCGCTCGACCAGCGACGCCCAATCCCAGTCACGCCACGCGTCCTGCGGAGGTGGTGCGGATGCGACGAGGACAAACGAAAACTGAGAGAGATCCGAGAGCTGAATGAACCTGAACGTGTTCTTTCCAGGGCGCATGCACGCCGTCACGTCCAGCGGATCCGATTCCTGGAAATCGCACCGTCGCGCCGTTTATTTGTTTATTTTAAATTTTCCTTTTCGGAGAAGGGACGCACCAAGGAATAGGGTAACCATGTCTTGCTGCGTTCCGATTCTGGGTTGACCTGAACGACCAGGCTTCCTTTTTTGGGCCAGGCGCAGTGGGCGTGGGCGTCGCCGGTCTTGTCGTCGTCGGACGCGACGGCGCCTAGAGGGAGCGAACATAGACGGAGATGCATGCGCAGTCTAAACGGTATTCTAGACAAGACCGACGGGGGTGAACGAGGGACGGGGGGGACGAAAGACGCGCAGACGTACCGCTCGGTAGACACGTAAAACATGTCGTCGCTGACTTGGATCTCGACGTCGACAATCTCTGCGTACCGGCGGCCCCGTTGTTTGAACCACGTGCCCGGGTGTGTGGGCATGTGGGAGATGAAATCTGCAGGAGGCGAGGTCTCGTGAGACGTAGCCGGCGCTGGCGTTGGCTCGTCAGGAGCGTGTTGGACGAGGGAGGGAAACATTTCGAAAACTTTGTGGACGAGGTCGAGATCAGAGGAGGATGTGGGCGTGGACGTGGACGTGGGCCTCTCGGATGAAGCGATTTGTACGCGGGCGTCAGCACTCTTGTTCGAAAAGGGAGGTGGGTGCAGCATCGCACGAGGCGCCTTGGGCGGCAATCGCTGGGAAGGGGCGTCCACGAGGGTGATGTCACCATCCCTGCGTATGCCGCTGGCGTTGGAGTCGAAGCGAGAACGCGGTGGACACCGGTCCGCGTCAGCGACGAGCGAGACGAGCTGGTGTCGCATCTCTTTGGCCTGGCGGATGAAGCGTCTGCATTGGTCGTCGGAGAGGTGTCGCGGTGCCCGTGCGGCTGCGAGGACGGGGGCGAGGTGTTTTCTGCACTCGTCCAAGGTCGGGGACATGTCGAGAGACTTGGTGACGTAAGTATGAAAGTGGGTCGTGTCATCAGTGAAATCGATCTATCCGGGACTATAACACAACGGGAATACGCATGCTGAGAGTCACAAAACACAAAATGAGGCGTAGTGACAAAAACTCAAAGTATCTTGGGAATGCTAGATTGGTGCTAAAACTTTGAAATAAGGCAAACAATAGCTATACTTGGAGTTACGGACATTGACGTGAATAATAAACTTTGAACTAATCGCCTGAGGTGTTCGAAACAACAGATTTTTCCATTTTACCACGTTGGACTTCAAGTTCAGTACATATCACTATCGTTCGCCATCTTAAAGTTCTTCTACGCATTTGGTCACTCTAATAAACTTTGTATATTACAGTCACACAAGACGGTAATGTTGGTGATTCCTCTAGATCCGTGCAGAACGTGTCAATCCTCGTTGTGATGCAAGCTGGGCATGACGGGATTCACCATCATGATCACACTTTTCGCACAGTTCTAGAATGGAAGCCGTCTTCTTTGCGCCTCACCCTCAACGCATGTTTTAAATACGACTGGCATTCCTCCATAGCTCATCACCCAAACCATGGGAGGAGGACACTCAAGTCACGTCGAACCAGACTGGCATGCCATCGAGCAAGCACGTCGCGAAGCCGAACAAGCCCGTCAATGGGCAGAGGAGCAACAACGTCGTGCAGAAGACGAAGCGCGACGGATACGAGAAGAGGCCGAGCGAGCGGCTCGCGAAGCAGAGGAACGACGACGGCGCGAGTACGAGGCCCAGCTCGCCGCCGAACGGGCGGCCCAGGCGGCTCGAGAGGAAGCCGAGCGTATGCGTCGAGAAGCAGAGGCCGCTGCACATGCTGCTTGGGTCGCACAGCAACAGGCAGAAGCTCGTGCGCGCGAGGAACGGGAGCGTCAGGAACGGAGGCAGAGGGAGCTCGAGGAAGAACGCGAACGTGCTCGACTTGCCGAGGAGGCGGCGAGGCGTACTGCCATCGCTGCCCGGGAAGAAGAAGAGCGCCGCCAGAGAGCTCGCGATGAAGAGCTTGCGCGGGCCAGAGCGGAGCAGGCAGCTGCGGAAGAGGCCGCACGCATTGCCGCCGAGCAGGCCAGGAAAGCGAAGGAAGAGCGCGAGGAGGTGGAGAGGCAGCTCAGGGAGGGCATCCAGCCCGTGGTCATGCCCACGGCCGACGAGCTGCGTATCGCAAAACAAAAGATTCAATACAAGGACGGCATCTTCCATTTCGCTGTCGCTGGCGTTGCTGGCAGCGGCAAGTCATCCCTTATCAACGCCCTCTGCAGCATGGCCAATCAGGACCCCAACGCCGCTCCTACGGGCGTCGTCGAAACTACTCTTGACGTTGGTAGATACACCAATTCCCAACACGCCGACCAGTTTGCCTGGTACGACGTCCCAGGATCGGGCACGCTCAAGATTCCTGACTGGCAGTACTTCAACTCGCAGGGACTCTACGTCTTTGACTGCATCCTCGTCCTTTTCAACAATCGCTTTACCATGACTGATCAAGCCATTCTGACCAACTGCCGTCGCTTCCGTATCCCCACCTTTATCGTACGCTCCAAGGCTGACCAGCACATTCGTAACCTCATGCAAGAGATGGGGTATGATTCCGAGAGCGAAGCAGATACCAAGGAGGGACTGTATAGGGCCGCTCGCGACCAGTTTGTCGCAGAGACGCGTCAGAGCGTGAGGCAGAACTTGTTGGACGCACAGCTTCCCGACCAACGGGTTTACATCGTCTCGCATAGGTCCCTGTTAGGCATCGTGCTCGACAAGTCCCCAAAGAGGACGATCGACGAGCTCGACTTTCTGAGGGACGTGTACGAGGAGGCGCACAGGAGTGCCAGGCACTCGTTTGGAGGGCCGAGGGGGTCTGCCCAGAGTCTCTAAGGATTTTTCGTGTCAATTTCTTGGTGGAATACTCTGTGCTTGTATGGGCTGTGCCCTCTTGCGCGATGTACGGAACATACACCTTGCTTCGATGGCAGCATGTCAACAAATAGACGCCGTCACCCAAGCCTCGTTTCCCGATCAAAAGGATCGTCGACACGCCAAATCGAGTAAATCTGGGTGACCATCGGATACTTGCGGTTTGTGAATCGATTCATCACCACAAGTCGTCACCACCACGTCGGAATGGCGACTCTATGTTGTTCACTAGAAAAAAAAGACCTCGTCTTTCTACTTTCTCGGGCATTGACCTGGCTTGCTTTGGATCTAGATATCGTCGGCGGTTGGGACCCCATGATTCCGGAAACGAAGATTGTTTGTTTGCCATGTATGATTCCGATGTGTTTGCACGTGGGCGAGTTTGCTGTCGCGGTGAGGTGGTTTATCCTTCTCGTGCCATGCATTCGCTCAACGTGTAGTGCAGCAAATTAATAACCGCAAGATGTCAAGTGGAATATTCGAGACGTGCAGTGCACCACCAGAGAAGATACGCACGATCTCGTCTGCCATGGACAAACTTGATTAGGTATGAGTAATATACATCCTACTTCAGTCGACTCAACACAGGGTTATCTCTGCTGAACTAGCTCAAAGCCGGTGATTAGTATCCAACCGCATGGAAGACAGCATCCTCGAGATGGAACTGTTGTTCACGCTTCTGGGCCTTTCCCAACAAGGTATGTCAAATCCCAAGCATATCCCTGATTGTATGCACTCATGCTCTCGCAAAAATGATAAGTTTCGTTCGATATGTCGGTCCCGGCTACTACGTTGGCGTATTGTGGCCGCCGCGGCACCTCCCTGTTTCATCCCCGGTGGTCCCAACGCTACCAGTAGCCCCACCCGCACTGTCGAAAAAAATAATCCAATTTTGTCCAAGCTTCTGCGTATTGATGGCCTCTTTTATTACTACACACATTGGCCATTGTCTCGATCGTCGAACGCGCGCCCACGAGGAGCGTGAACGGAAGCGGTTTACTCATCCGATTCAATATATCGCCTGGAGTACGCTTGGCTGAGCAGGTCACAGAGCAAGTCCACCTCGTCATCATATTCTTCGGCATCTTGTTTCGTACAATGCTCCACAACGCCGTGTTGCAAACAATGTAGACTCGTTGATCTGGAAGGTCGGCGTCCTCCGGGTTTGTCCGAACACTTTTTCTCGTCTCCTCGATGAACTGCTTACGAGCAGCCTCGAATAGCTGGTTGCGACGCTCTTCGTCATCTTCTTCGTCATCGAATCCCATGTCTATCATGAGGTTGTTAATATGCTGGTCGGCTTTCGAGCGGATGATGTAAGTGGGGATGTTGAATCGGCTCGCGTTGACCAGGATGACAATGTCCGTCATGGTGAAGCGATTATCGAAGAGGACAATAATGCAGTCAACGACGTAGAGACCCTGATTGTTAAAGTACTGCCAGTCACCGCACTTCATCGTACTCGCACCGGGAATGTCATACCAGGCGTAGGGATATTCTGGGTTTGCTCTGCATACCGGGTCATCTCGAGCGTCATCTCGGTGGCTCCAACAGCTGTAGCACCTTTGTCTTTGCTTCGCAAACCTCGAAACGCATTGAAAAGAGAAGATTTGCCGCTACCGGAGACGCCAGCAATGACAAAGTGAAAACAATCCTTCCTGTACCGGACACGCTTCTTCGCGGTAGCAACCTCCGCAGGAGCCGGGGTCAAGATAAGTTGAATGCCCTCTTTCAGGCGTCGCTCCGCGTCTTCCTTGGCCTCCTTTACTTTCCGGGCTTCCTCGGCAGCGGTTCGGGCCATCTCCTTGGCAAGGGCCTTGCCAGCCTCTGCCCCGCGACACCGTTTCTCTGCCAACCTCTGTGCTCGCTCTGCGTCTTCTTTTGCGGCCGCCATCACCTGCTCTACCTCCTCACCCATCTTCCTGGAGCTCTCCCTCTCTTCCTGCGCCTCGCGTGCAAGCTTCCCTGCTTCCTTCTTGGCCGCTTTGGCGGCCGACTTGTTGAGCTCCTGAGCATGCTCCGCAACCCGTGCGGTATCCTCCATCTGCGCCATCATTTGCTCAGCCTCTTCCGCCGCCCACGCGGGGGCCCAACGAGAGGCGGAACGCTCCACCTGTCGAACGAAACACTCGTATTCCACTCATTGTCTACCGAGAGTTCTAGGCTTTCCAGACAGGGAACGTGCAAGGCGTGTTTGGAAAAAAAATTGATCGAAACGGCCCGAGTGAGGAAAGTGAAGGCCGAGCTCTTGGACGAGCGCGATGTGATCCATTGCTCTCTCCATGAAGTACAATCCGGTGCTACGATTGGGCCTTGCACATGTCATCAACAGCGCCTGCTTCGATCTGACCAACATTTCTTCCATCCATCGAAGAGATGTCACACAAATGTAACCCCAAAGTTGTGAGAGACGTAGAGCAGTTCGCGCCAAGAACGACAAACATGAGAAACGTTGAGCCATCTGGTGTAGAATGCGAGCAGTGTGTACCGTCGCAGTGATAACCACGAGCAATCTCGATGAACATAAGTATCTCCAGGGGGAGACAGGATGCGACAGAGAGGATATTTTTTCTAGCGCGGAGGCTGGCTAACAACAGCTCATATGCGGTAATTTACACGTCGATTGTCTCCGTTGTCATGTTGTAGATAAAAAAAAAAGATTGTCAAGTGAATTTCAGCAATCATATAACGATACTCAGTCTCCACGACTTTCAAGCCGAACGGATAGTACAGTGTCTGAGCGGCACCCCTGCTACAGGCGTAACTTGGAGCCAAAAGGTCCCAAATTGAAAACTTAGAAGGAAACATGTCATTTAGATTAGATAACTCGTGTGCTTCGAATATCCTTACAAGGTCTATCAACTTGAACGACGACACGCGAGCCATGAAATGCTGATCCATTTGGCGGTGCCGAGCCTTATCAGTATGTATCATAATAGTGTTTCTCTCCACCGGTGATCTAGGCGGGCACTGCACCGATGGCCTGTCCTAGCTTTTCTATATCTTTCTAAAAACTAGTAACGAAAACAACGGCGCATGTCGATAAGTACTAGTAGTTGCGAAAATTTGAAGTCATAACTTGTATCAGAATAAACTAAAATCGAGAACAGCGGATGCATAGAAGAGAAAAGCATAGAGGGGACAAGGAAAGGGGGGACGCCAAATGCAGAGCTCGGCACAATCATGTTTTACATTCGTCGTAGGTGTCGCGAATTTTAACGATACGCTGCTTTGAGAAATAGAAGGGAAACTACTTGGAAGTAGTAGTATATTGGACGTAACCGCCATATGCAGCTTGAGCATCGCCGTAGAGCGTCTCGAGTAAAGACCGCTCTTCCTGACTGAATCCATCTAACTCCCAGTCCGCATCGATAAACTCGAGCTTCTCCTTGCTGAGGAGTCGCCGAACAACCGTCTCCTTCCATTGTCTCCAGACCTTGGTGTCGTTGGGAAGGAGTTCGTCAAGAATTTTAGTCGGTTCTTCGGGCTGTAGGACGAGGAGTATGAAGACAACCATGGTTGTGCGGGTACCCAGGGTATACTTGGTCAAGACCGGTTTCCCGAGTACACTATTGAGTAGGATGTCCCGTTGTATCTTCTCTTTGTCCAAGGATGACAGCCAGGAGTTGTAAATCCAGGAGACGCCAAGCGAAGCGACAAACATGATTTGGCCGAAGAGAGAACCTTGAGGGATAAGAAGTAGCTGGGCGATGAATTGGATAGTGAGAAGGACAGAGCACCATCCTATATTTTGATACTGGGGCTCAGTATCAAAACTGAGCGAGAACCTGCCACGGGTGATAGAATTTACGGCTCCCTCTGGACCTTTGAGCAGAACGATTTCCTTGTCTGCACTAAGGACGCCATCACCAGGAGGAGAACCCTTGGCAGGTTCAGGATGGGTGAAGATGAACTTTCCTGAGCCGATTACGAGGCAGCTGATACCATTCGTGAAGATACCCAATAGAATCATTGAGAACGAGAACCAGTCACTAAAGACGCCACAAGCGACGCAAGTTCCAATGCTGACCGCAATAGGGACGCTGGCAAAGACGGGAGAGTACGCGTTGATGCGTGTAGGGTGCATCTCTGGTGGAGGAGTATAGTTGAGCTCGGCGATCGTCACTCCGATAGCTTGTGTTTTCCTCCCCTCTACGACCTTTCCTGGCTGATCAGCGCACTCTTTTACGAATAGGGCAGCCAAGTGGCCAGTCTCCCCGATGACAGTGCCTGAATGGGCGGCTCTGAACCTGGGACCCTTCGAGCCATCCAACTCGAACAACGTGGCGGGATCGGTATGGACACCAGGGAAAAATCCATCGAAAAATCTCGACTTTGCAAGAAGACCATATCGTTTGGCAATCTGATATGATCCAGGAGAATTGTACCATCCCAACCACCGCCTGTTCTCGTAGACATGAACAGTCGCCATGGCCGACACAGCCTCATCCCCTCCAAAAACACCGGCTACACCCGAGGTGTCAAGGGTGAAGTTGGACTTGTCGAGCGACAAGGTGTCGGGAACCATCGAGCGCCGAGCGAGGATACTGAACAGGACGGGGATGTACATGTGAGCAGCAGGCAAGGGATGCGAACGGTGGCGTACAAAGATACGACATAAGACGCGATGAAGCTCATGAGCGCTAGATTGCCAGGAACAATTTTCTATTTGGGGATATCACGGACCACGAGGTGAGTGTGAGATTGGTTTGAAACGTGGAAGAAACGATATGACATGAGACTGCCAGTCTGCAGCCTCGGAGGTAACTTTTTATGCTCTACAGTGGAGGTATGGCGGGTTTCATTACGTCACTTTTAGCCACTGTTTACCACAAGTTCATTGGTCAATGATACCATTAACTTTGTCTGCCATATTGCATTTTCACGATACATTTTTGTCAATAACGCAAACATCGTGATAGGTGTCCTCGCAAGTATGTGCGCTCCACGAACGGGGGCCAGGGGAGGTCGTAGATGGAATCTCGAAGAAGAAATGAAACCACGGCATCATCATCGCAATGAATTTAGATTGCAGCGTGCATCCTGACTCCATGTACAAGCATGTTCATGATTCCTCGCAGTGGTTCTTCACTAGTCTAGTATGTTGTTAGTAGGTGCTACCCTGAGGAATCAATGAAAGTGTGCTGAGCACTCGGAGAACATTACATCGATTGACTCAGATTGTACTAAAGGCAAATCACATTAGTATTCTTTGCTCGGAAGCCACTTTCCCCACCAAAATATGCGACTCCCTTGCGCGGATACTCACAGACCCGAATTCGCAGCCATCCGCCGACAATCCTTTAGCGCGTAAAACCTCATTGTTATCGCATGTTGTTCACGTCATAATATGCTCATTTGCGTAAGACAGAGCTTTCCGAATATAACCGTTCTAGTTTGGGACATCAAACTTTGATAACAGATGGGCGAGATCAAAATGTGCCACCTTACTGCTTGCGCAAATTAATGCGGAGAACACAGTTTGATATCAGCTGGTCACGCACCACTGAATCATGATGCAGGAGAGATTAGAACTAGCGAGTTGCAAGGTCACTAATCATAAAACTGATCAGAATGACCATTATCAGCTGCAAAGAAATAGCAGATACAAATTATAATTTTACAGAAAGCCCTGAAAGAGAGAGTGCGCGCACACAAAGTTCAGTACACGAGATCCACGAAACTAGAGTAATATATAAATAAGTGATGAGACAAAAATGCACCATCTCAGCGAGTACTCCCTCGAGAGATGATGGAGATCGTGTGAGGTCATCCCATTTCCGAGAGATATATGCCGATACAATACCATGACGTTGACGATCGACTTGGGTTGTTTCCTGCCCGAAAAAAAAAAGTTTCTGTTAACCTCGAAATACCATTAGAGCATGCTCCCTTTTCTTGAGACGCTCCGTTGAGCCGCCAGGGCCTGCTTTTTCTTTTTTGCCACACTGGTTGACCATCGTCACTAAATTATAACGCATACGTAACGCACCAAGTCGCCATAGTGTACACCGACAAAAGTCGCGTTTTTCCGTTCTGGAACTCCAGATGGTAGAGACGAATTTGCCACGAGTTTTGGCACAGATGTCCGAGTCTCCGCCGAATGCTTCGAGACCTTATCATGCACTCTTCAATAATACACGTGACTGAAAAATAAAGTCACGTGAAAAGAGGCGCGTTGTTTGGCGATGTGCATTGTGGGAGACGCCAAAGAAGTTGTTTGGTTCAAGTTGGAGTTTTCGGTCTCCAGGCATCTGATATTTAACCAATCACTCTCTTTTCTTCTCTCTTTTTCTTCAGCGCAAAGCCGGTTTCTTTGGCTTTTTGTCACGAAGGCTTAACGCCGTCTCACGCACTCACGCACCCTACGCTCGCTCATCAAGAACCACCACATTCACAAAATGATCCCCCTCATCCTCACCATTACATTCGGTTTTATTTCTTTTTTAGCTTCCGCTTTCGTCATCCTTCGTATAGTGATTCCCATCTTGCCACCACACCCTTTGAGTCGGCGTGTACCTCCGGTAAGGTTTTTGTCATATATTCGGATCCCGTTGTCAAGATTGACATGCTGTGCAGTCCGAGTTTGGTCTTCCAAACTATAACTTTCGTTCATTGTCATCAGCCGACAAGAGCCATCTCTGGCTTGCATCGTTTGATCTACTGGCTTTGTGTGTGTTCATCTGGCAGGCTGTGTTAGAATACTCTGGCGAAGCAACTGGCCTTGCTGATGCCAGGGACGCTGCTGTCTCGGCCAGACTTTGGTTCACTCTGACAATTAGGCAAAGTTGCCTCCTTGTTGTTTCCGCTTTGACCCTGATTCATATTCGTATGGGCCGCTCCGTTTCATTCGGTCAGAAACATTGGATGATATGGGTCCCGACACTACTCCTTAGTTTGACGTCTACCACACTCGCTGCGGTCCTTGCAGATGCAAGCATTCCAAGTTTCTTTGCTGGTATTGTCGCTTATTCTGCCGCTACCGCTGTCCTTAGCACTGCCAACTTTGGTGGCTTGGTCTATACTTTGGTTGTCATCAAACGCAACTTGGCGGCGTTGAATGAACCTACCGACAACTGGCCACCAGTGAAAATGACAGAGAAACCTTGGCAGTCTTTTGCCACTGAAGACGTCGATGCTCTCCGAGAAGGTAGCTCTTGGCTCACCTCTGATGCCGCCTCCTCGCGTCATGACAGCATGTCGAACTGGTCGTTCTCTACTCATCATACTCGTCAAGGGTCAATGCGCAGAAATTCGATTTCATCACTGCCTTCCTTGCAACTCAAATCATCTTACTGGTTCAACTCCCCCACAATGGGAGCTAACGCGTCTATTCCTCCAGTCCCCCCTCTTCCGTCTGTCTACCGAGGAAACACGTCCCCTGCTCGTGTCATCCACCAGGACCCCGATCCATTTCGTCGAGATGCTCCAGGTCGTCCTCGACTTGAATCTCAGAGTTCCTGGTTGACCTCACCCTCCGTTTCACAAGCAACTATGTCTTCCTGGTCTTACCCTGCTAGCAGTGTTGTTGGCGTCAATGCAGCGTTACTTCCAAACGCGTTGCCTTCTCGCTCCACCCCACCACTCACTGGTAGTGTCATTGATGTTAATGCAGCGTTACTCCCTCACGAGGTAGCTACTCCGATGGCAAGCGCCGTCGATCTTAACGCAACATTGCTCCCTCATTCGAGAAATCCTGGTCCCATTGCCGCTCTAGCAAATGCTAAGGTGCTTGGAGGTTATGGCTATACCGGTGACTCAGAGAAAGGCATTGCGTCATTAGCTGTCAACGGGAGCGAAGTCAATATTTCGTACTCGAGGTACGCATTTTGGTTGCTTTCTGTCTGGGTCCCCTTTGTTAGTATTCCTTTTTTATAGCTTCCTCATCAGACTGACGTTTATTTTTAGGGCTTGTCTCTGCCTTATTTGATTTCCGGAACGGCTTCGATAGAATCCCTTCAGGTCATGCTTATGCTTTCTGTGACTTTGTCCTCCCCTCTGTTGGCCTTGAACGTTATCATCCGTTCGCCTCTACCCATTCCCACTGGTCTGTTTGATACTCATGCTGACCCACCTTCCGTGATCATGCGTGCGCCATCTTCCGCAGAGACTCTGGCTGCGTACTGCCGTGAATACAAGAAAAGCAGTAGCGTTACCGTTGTTGAGGGTCGACGCTCTGGAGATGTGTGGATTTCTCAAGGAGATGCTGTAGATGGCAAAGGAAGGCTCGGCCGTGCCCTTGGGCTTATGACTCCGCTCCCCAGACTCGCGGTCCTTCCACCGGGGGAAGAGCAGCAAGACGGTGAAGTCACGCCGCCATTGCCCATGCAAGAAGAAACCTTCCACGCTACCACTTCCGTTGCCTCTCAATCTACCAACAGTGCTGAATTGGGCGGGATGCGCAAGGAATCTAAGACTTTCTCTCATTTTTCTGGGGACGAGGATTTTGCTACCAGGATCATGATCGCCCAAAGGCACTATTCCGCGGTTGCTACAACTGTGGTCGTTCCCGCGTCGCCCGAGAGGACAGAGACCCCGGACGGCTTATTAACTGTGGCTACTGGTGTTGATATGGCACCACCCATGACGCCTACCTCGTCATCTCATCTTCGCTCCCGCTCGGTGCCCTCTATTATCGGCCAAGCTCTCACGACACCAGACATCAATGTACCTCCCTCTCAACCCTTACCTCCTACCCCTCCTAACATCCGCAGCGCCAAACAGACGGCCAAGAAACTCCTTCATAGGAAATCTCGATCATCTGACTTCTCTTTTGGTGCCGCTGTGAACCCCGACGTTATGGAAATTGATGCACTTACGGCCGGCGTTCTTCCACTTCTTGTTCCTGGCCTCAAACTCGGCGAAGACATTAAAATACGAAATTGGGAGTTTTCCCCGCCTCTGAGTAGCACGGTCACAAAGAAGCCGGCGCGCAACAGCGAGATAACTGTTAAATCCGAATTTGGTTTCCTGGATCGAAATGATTTCGCAATCACCCAGTTTCATTCTACTGTGCAAGGAGAACCCGATCGTGTAAGCAAGGTTACCGGACACAAAAAAAATCATGGTCTTCCGAGGTATTGTCGATCAACGTTTCGTTGACCTTCCCATCTGATTCTATTTAATTCACGGTAGTCTTGTCCTTGACCAGGACGTCGTTCGTTGTTGGGAGACCGATATCAACCATGTACTGACCACGAAGACCGGGGAAAAAGCAAGTCCACCTGCTAGTCCTACTAATCTGCGAAACACGATTCGGGTCGACGAGACACTTCCTAACTTGAATGCACATCGTTTGACTGAAAGTCAAGTTCAGCAGCAAGTGCCAATGACTGGCATAACACCGAGCCGCGAGACGTCTATTCGTTACGCGGGCCTCCGAGCTGAGATTCCTCAGACGATGAGTAGTGCTAGAACGTCGCTTGTCACTCTCATTCCACCTTCAGCTACCTCCACCGTCACGTTGTTCGAAACCGGGAGTATCTTTGAACCCGATGCGCAGAGCACCCCTTACGACACTCAGAAGAATAGAGCCACAGCCAAGCCTCGAACTAGTTCTTGTCACTCGAGTATTGTATACATCAAGTCTGGCGAAAAACCCTCTGAGCTTATCACCTGCAAGGATCATAGCACCTCCCCGACTACCCTCGCTCCAGTGACGAAATCGCTCGTTCCCTCGGTTAGCACGCTGCGGGGAGAGTCATCCGCATTTGAGAACAAATTGGCCATGCGGAGTGGCAGTCTCCGCCAACTTGCCCTCCTCAAGGATCGCGATACGAATAAGGAGGGCGAAGCCTTCAAATTCGCTGGAACGCGACCGCTTATTCTTTCAAAGAATAAACGGAGGTTGAAAGTGACGTGCGATGAAAACGTGGATAATTCCGGGAATAAGCACCTAAAGCCGCTCCAACTCGGGCGCTCCGACTCAAGTAAGATGAGAGGCATACTTCGCAGGGACGAAATATTGCCTACTGTGGTCGTTAGACCACCCTCGACGAATACGTGATGGGTTCTCTTTACGAATATCAGTGAACATTTTGACGTCTCTGCAGGCCCTTATGATTCATTTTCATTCTCTAGACCGGTTGGCCACGCATTGCTTTCTACGTTTCCATTTCTATCATTGCTTACGACTTTGACCTTTTGAACTTTTCCGAGTTCGACGCTGCGCTAATGTAGCCCTTTGGCATGGAAATAATGTCCATACCTTCTTATGCATCTCGACGTACCTTCAGATATGATTCACATCGTATTTTCACCTTTGCGATACATTTTCTACCTTACCTTTCGAAATTATTGTCAGCCCTTCTATGCTTTCCGTTTGGTAGTCTTGCTAATGGAGACTGCTGTGCTGTGCTTTGAGAAAGGGGCGTTTAGGCCTGATTCGTCAAAAACTTTGAAATTCAATAAGAACAAACACCGCTCGTCCATACATGCCATTTGGTCCTGCGAGGCGGGGGTTCTGACTCTCCTTCGGCGTCCACACACTTATCTAAAAGTATTCGACCGTTTTCTAGGATACCCTTGAGTGCTGATCTTCTCTATTGTAGCGTAGAATAAAAGTACCCTTCACGATGAAGACCGAGTCTGAGACTCCGCAGACATCTACCCCGGCGCAGACCCAGCCCGCCACGCAGTACACTACACAGTGGGGTACAGCACGTATGCCACAAAAACTTTTCTCTTTCCCTTGGTCATAAATTGTTCTTTCAACCGGTTAGACATCCCAATCGATCCCGCACTTCAACAACAATCTCAGGCGGCCACGTTAGTCAAACGCGTTTCTACTACTTAACGTCTGATTTTAATGCTGACTTTTGTCAAGTACGACTGCTTATTCCCATTACCAATACTCGCAACACTATCCCCAAGCGGCCTACTCGCATTATCAATATGCCGCAACGCAACAACGGCAAGCCGCTGGTACGACGGCAACGACTGCGACGAGTACTGGCGCTAGTGGTGTGGACACTGCCAATGTGGCTACGCTTAACGATGCGCTTGGTAGCGCGGGTGTAGATTTGAGGGTAATGCGTTTGCTTTCATCCCGCTCTCCTTTCCAACGATGCACATCTAGGCCGAAGAAGAGAGTCTGCAGCGGTCGTACGACTCACACCAAGCGTACCGCCCTTTTGAGGACCGCGCAAAGAAGCAACCTGGAAAGCCGTCTTTCGACACCCGTTTTATTGGACCAACGATGCGCGGCATTGGAACGCAACACAAGATTACCAAGGTTCCAGAAGATTCTGTAAACTATCTCGCGCTCGCACTCCGTGCTCGGCTACAGGATCTTGTTGTTGCCATGATTGCAGCCTCTCACCATCGCAACGACTCGCAATACGACAAGGCGCCGTCCATGTACGAGGACGGTACACCCATGTGGAGCGTTGTTGTACGGAATGACCTGAGCAAACACCTCTCCACACTAGAAAAGAACGAGAGGGAGGAAGAAATGAAGATTCGGAGGGAACGCAAGGAGCGGGCCGATCTCGCGGCTGCGCATGCAGCTAACCTAGCAACACAAGCAAATGGCGGAGGCGGCGCAATGGCCTTAGACGAGGAAGAGGGCGCGCCAAAGAAGAAGAAGAAAAAGGAAGGTCCTGGCGTCACGGCACGAAATATGTCTGAAGACGTGCGCAAGAAAATGTCGAATGCGGTTGCGAGTCAGGCTGCGGGATTGGGGGGGAAATATGCGTGGATGACGGCGGCAAATACGCCTACAACGGCACCGAAACCGAAACCGGTTACCGTTACACCTGTGCCTTCGACTTCTGCGCCTGTAACAACCTCGACGCCGGCTACAACGACTGCGCCTGCAGCGTCGACTTCTGCTGGAACATCGTGGGCTCGTCCATATGTATCTTCAAAAAAGGCAGCGACGACGTCAGGTCAAGCTGCCGAGGAAGACGATCGGATGATGGTAACGATGCGGGATGCCATGTTCGTTGTGGAGAGGGAGAGAGGGCATGGTGGTGGACGTGGCTCTGCTCGCGGTTGGGTTTGATTTTCTCGGAGGAGACGCGTTGTCTGGATGTGTTTAGCAAAGGCCTTTCGAATAAACATTGTCAAACAACGCCTTGTCGTTGAACACGGTCGTGGGGTGTCAATATGTCTGGTGAAACTTCACAGCGCTCATCACTAATCGACATGTGAGTTATATGATATCTATATTGGCTACAGTTTGACTATTTCTTTCTTAGCACTTACCAGCAGTTGCACTCATTTCTCACTGGTCATCGTGACGGAGGGTCGGTGGAACAGATATCCCAAAAAATAGCACCTCGTATTGCGCAAATTCAGGATGTCGCCAAGCCGTACGGAAGCCCCACACCAGCGTCGCGCAAGGCAGTAGAAAATGGCACGGTCACGCTTCCAGACGGATGTGTCTTGCAAGTCGAAGACGCTGCCAAGGAATTCGTCCTTGCGCTAAGCACACATTTCGATATGGACGAGATACAGGCGTTTATTTTACTGCGTTCATTTCTCTACAACGAAGGACTGTCGATTAGCTCGGGGTCGGGTTCGGACAAAAGTCTCGTCGAGGAGCTCGTCACTGCCATCACCCCATTCTACTATTCCGAGCGCGTTTTCCTTCTTCGGGTCCTCATCCCCCTCTTTCGCGCTCAAGAGAACCCTGCTGATCCGATACATGCTGTTGCAATGAAGAGTCTTCACGAAATTCTTCCAGACGGCCGGGCGTTTGCCAACTCCCTCGTCGCCGAGTACCTGCGCAAAACGCAAGAGAGCATACCAACTACGTACAGCGAGGATCCAAGGGCTGCGTCTCGTTGGGCCAAACAGAATTCGAGGGAGCAGTTGGCCATGTTGGAGGTGCTCTTCTGGACGATGTGGGGATATGTTCCGTGCGAGGGTGAGCTGGTGGTCAAGGTGCTGGAAGCAGCTTACAACACGAATCTCGGTTCTTCACAACAAAACTCGACGCTCCTTTTGGACGAGGAGGGCGCGCAAATTCTCCAAGATATGGCAGGACTCTGGGTGCTCGTCACGATTGAGATCTTGGAGCTGGAGAGGATCGCAGAACCGGATGGTATCGAGATATCGGCGGCCCCTGCGGACAAGACGTTTTATATTACTTCTCCGGAGTCTTTGCAGCGCATACACGACCTCGTGACTTCCCATGCTGGCAACCAACATGCATGTACCTACCTGGGATGGGCGTTCGTGCTCTCCCGAATAGGTGCCAAGATTACGGAGATGAAGGACGTCCCTGATGCGTATCGTTCCTTTTATGATTCAACGCAAATCCATACACCGCGCGGCAAGGAACGAGAGCCTACATATGTCCTGATGAGTCGCGTGGCGTTGAGCAATGAAGTGGGCTTGTTCCAATTATTGCACAAGCTATTGACGACTTCGCCACTGTTTGTCACCGCAGTCGCGTGGAAAACGGGCTCTACCGTAACGGACCCCAATGCGATTGCTTTTCGCTCCGTCCTGAAGGGTGAGTTGACGTGTTTAAGGCAGCTGCGGAAGTTCACAGCCCCGTAGGTTTCTTAATGGCCATCGTGGAGTTGGTTCCTGTAGAGCTCGTACCGGATTTCGACTCGCTGGTTGAAGTGTGGATCGCTCTGTTTGGAAGAAGTGAGAGTTGTTCGGTGGCCGGCATCTGTCAGCAGTTTTGGCAGTCCGATTGGCGGCAGGGTGTTGCACATCGTGCTATCATAGATGTCGCTCGGTCACGCTTCCCCATCCACTTCAGACCTCTTATCCGACTTCTACGCGCTATGACTGCGTCTGGGTTCCTGGACACGGATCCTCTTTGCGTGGCATCATCCGCGGAATACTCTGTAGACGAGGAGGGGGCAGCCCAACGGGAAATTTGTGCTCAGCATGTCTTTTATTACATGGACAAGCTTCCGACCTTTTCGCTTGTCATCCCCCTTTCCTCCTGCGCAGGCCCCAATGCAGTGTATGAGAGGGTTCAATACGGGCGATCCGCTTCTGCGCCTGGGTTGACGTATACAAACGTTCGAGCCATCCGATTGCCCGGCGGTTCATTAATTCCACCGCGCTCTGCAGGTCGACTTCTTAGCGGTGACGGAGGGGAGCATGTTGCTGTATGTTGGCAACATGAGTACAGTGGCTGGAAGGTTGTCCTCGACGTGCTCTCGGAGTATGTTACTCGTCGGAGCACGTACGCAAGTACGACGGACTTGTATCAGGACGTGACGTTTGGTCGGACGGGTCCTGGTTCATCACCTTTGACGCTAAGATTAGAGGACGTTGGTATGGAGATCGGTGAAGGAGGCGACGAGGCCCTTGCTACGGACGCACTCGATCTCATTCGCAGCGTCATACAGGACAAACCCGTTCTCGCAGAGGAGCTTCTGGAGTCTCTCGAAACGAGCGATCCCAATACCCAGTCTGAAAACAGTTCTTCGGACTTGGTGCAGTTGACCACGATGATTCTCGAAGAAGCACTCAGTCGTCCTCAAACACGTGGCTTTTCTCGTACGCAGCTCGTGACGTCGGCAATGAGCGTGCTCTCAGCGTTGCTGTCGTTGCCCAAGTATTCTCTTCGAGTCTGGCTCTACATACGTTCTGCGACTGCGCTTTTTGGCCCTCGCCAATCTTCTGGTTTTGCAGCTGTCGCTCTGCCTACCGAAAGAGCCACTGGTCAATACACGATGACCCTTGCACTGCTGAACCTCGTCCAACAGCTCCTCCAAGAAGCCTTTACCTCCGTGTTGTCTATTCCACCAGATAACCAGCGCCTAAGACAAGTCAAGGAGGAAGTTCTGATGCGAGCTACGAATTTCGTCCACGGCGAGATATGGGTGGAACACTTGAGTTGGAAATATGTTCAGTTGGGAGACCGGTTCGAGATCGGCAGACAAATATCGTCGTCTTACGCGTTTATTCTCTTCCAGTCGCCTCCTACCATCAGCAATCGACCATTCCCCACTCTCAGCCAGGCTGTCATCGACACATTCCTCCATAAAGCCACTACTTCTACGATCAATCCTCTTGTCTCGGCCATTGCAGCCAGCCCGAACGTCCTTGGGTCGCTTTACAACGCAAGGAGATTTGGAGACGTCCGCCGCTTAATATACATGCTCGAGTCGCACCTTCAACTTACACGCTTCGTACTCGATTATAAGCAAGTATCCCCCAATAATAACAAGCCATCACTACTTGAGCAAGCGCTATGTGCTAAAGTGGCCGGGGGCGCGGGTTTCTCCGAGTCTGCGAGAGCTCGCGTTGATCCTGTGGATGTGCTCGCAAAGTTCGTGAAGGAGAGAGATGTGGGCACTGTTGTTCCTCTGGAAGCTATGCGTGTCATTCATGCCCTCTGTGCTTCTCTCTCGCTAGTGGTCCCTTCACCCCCAACGATCATCGGCCACCTCTCCAACCCAGAGGCCACGGTTGCTTCCTTTGTCCGCATAGTCGAACATCCATACGAAGAGTTCCCTCTCCGGAGTGCCGTTTGGAGCTTCATTTCTCTAGCTGTGGATAAGGAACCTGCCCTCTCCAAGCTCCTTGTTACTGGCGAGTTTATCATTCCGAACTCCAGAGGAAAGGAGAAGGAAGGCGACGATAAAAAGAAGTCCAAGAGCACTTTTGAGATCGCGATGGATACCCTTGGACATTGGAGGGATCTTTGGGAGGCCAATCCGCCACTTCTTGCGTCCGTCCTTCATTTCATTCACGTTGTGTGGCAACACGGTCTCGAGCATCAATCCGTGATCGAAGGTACCCGCCAAAACAAGAAGTTTTGGGATCAAATCGCGGCTATTGCCAAAGAGGAACTCGGACCGGATCCAGACTATACGGTCGAGTCGTTTATCGCGGTCGACGGCGAACGACAATCTAATCTTCATCAAGCAGTATCTGTCCAGGCTTATCGTGGCATGGTGAAATCGTACGCTTTTCGCATCATTGGGCAAGATATATTCCTTCAGCCAGCTCCGAAGTATGCTACCGAGCTTCCACCAAAACCGCTCAGCTATACACAATTTATCCCCTCCCTCAAGGGTGACGATCAGCTCAATGAACTTTTCCTCGAGGGCGCTTCTAGCAGCTACGATCCGAGTCTGTATGACAGACTTTCTGCACAACTCTCTCAGAGCTTGCCCGGCCTTTCGCTAGAGCAACTACAATCGCAAGAGCCGGTCTCGCAGCGCGAATTTGGTGACAACTTTACGTTCTCCCCGAAACTGCTCAGAAGTAGACTTCAGCAATGCGTTGCCGACGAAGACGACGCCGACATGATCGAGAAACAAGTGTTGTCCATCAATCTCAACCTGTCTCTGACGCATTCGCAGACGGCCATGGCTGAGGCTTGGCAGTTTCTGTTGAAACAGATGCTGCCCTTCATCCGAGTCGAGCAAGGGACTAGGCTAAGTTGGTTGACGTTAGCGTCGACCATCTCTGTAGCCCTCGCTCAAGAGAGGAGACAAGGAGACATGATGGCGACCATTCACGGGGTGCGGCTCAGTCTCCTGCTATCGGTTCTCGAAGTGGCGTGGTTTTCTACCACAGATACAGATCCTGAGGTCGAGTCGTTCATGACGCTCGTCACCAATGTCCACGAACTGTTGCAGAATGAAGCACAACCGCCCTCGGCGTCGTTCTTGGGAAAAGTGTCTGTTCCATTCCACAGGACGCTTCTACAGATCCTGTATTTCTGCGTCCGGCAATGTCGGAACCTGGCTACCCGTGCCAAGGTTGTTAGTGCGGCCAAGCGCCTCAGAATCACCGGCCTTGTGGAATGCACGTTGAACCTTGTTGTTGATGCGCTCCGCCTCACCTTTGACTCAGCCCGAACACGTCTTGATCTCGATCTCGACCGGGATATGGAACTCCTAGTCGCAGTGTTTGAACAAGGTATTCGACCGGGCGTGAGCGTATCATCGCTACCCTGGCTCACACGGTGCCAGGAGACGGACGTGATCAAGTCTAGCCTCGAATTGTTGGTTCGCACGGACATTGCCGGTGTATCTGATCTTGCCCTCCTTCGAGCCCGACGGTTGCCACTATACTCGCCACACATCTTCTTGTTCCACATGGCCCTCGTTAGCATCCCGTCCGGAGCGGAGAGATTTGCGAGCGAAGGCGTGGTGGCGGCATATAGTAACAACAGCATCAGCGCAGCCATCAGCGACGGTCTGATCGACGTCTCACTACCCGAATTACCCGGTGAACGCAGTCCGGCGCACAAAGCATATTGTCACATGCTCTCCATCGTGTCAGGGGTCGTATATGCCTTGGGAAATCAACATCATTTCTTTAGCGCAGATGCGTGTGGCATGATACAACTCTACGGAAAACAAATCGCGCGTGCGTTGTCGTGGAGTATTGGCGACCCCATCACGTTACCGCTGTTGGAGGAGATGGAGCAGACCATCAATCTGTTTTACGCCATCGTAGAGAGCGCGCCCCCTACTGGGGCGAACCTGAACCCGGTCGTCACCAAGGTCCTTCGCGTGTTCTCTACCCGCGCTCTCATATTCCTCCAACAACTAAACTACGCCCTCACGCATCCGAACCACCTCGCCCGGCTCTTGGAACCCGTGACTCCTGAAGAGCGAGCGGCGATGGAAAAGGAGCCAATGGATGCGTCCTTGTCGCAACTCGACATGATGGACTTGAGGAAACACCCGCTTACCGCGCGGCTGGTTCACATGATATTCAGGCTGTGCAGCTCCATCGTGTCTACGCTCGTTAGCGTTAGTCGAGCGTACGACGTGCTCCTGAAGGAGCAAGAAGAATGGCCTCTCCAAGAAGCCCTCATCGTTCCCGTAAGTTTTAATGCTTTTCGTCGTGTGTCGACGACCTTTCTGAACGCTTGCACGTTAGCACTCCAAGGTGGTTCTCGGAGAACCGACCTCCCTAGGTACACTGCTCGAACTCGCCAATTGCACGCTCGACGTGCTGCGCAGCCTCGTCAGCCGACCTGCGGGCCAGGCCCTTGTCCCTTCCACCTCGATCAAAGACGTGCCGCTCGACGTGAGCCAAGCCACGGCCACTGCCCGGCGAGCTCTCGAGGCACTCCTCGTCTACGCGGTGACGCAACTCGCCATGTGGCTCTCCAAGCCCGACTTTGATCCTTCAGCGTCGGAGGAAGCCGATGAGCGTAGTCATAACCACAATCTGGAGGCGAGCAAGGGGAGGGCGCCGAGGGCGCTAGCGGAGCGGATGAGGCGGGGCATGACGGGAGAGATGACGGCAGACTTGCAGGCCTTGTTGACGCGCGCGAGGCCGGTGTTGGCCAAGAGCGAGGAGGTGCTCAAGGAGGGGGGCAAGGATGTGACGGCGACCTTGTCACGGTTCTTGACGGAGCGGATCGTCGTGCCGGCGTGATTCGATTGTCGTTCTTACTGTTGTAGGATAGACGAAAAAAGTAGTGTATTCGTTTTTCTCTGCCCGTGAATCGTGTACAAAGGGTTTAAAACTCGTTCATTAGCTGGGGGGCACATCCGTATGAATGGATATTATTGACCGCGACCGCGACATATAGTCATAGTAATAGTGCAACTCCGAGGATGTAATGGCGTTTGCAGTGGACAAAGACGTTTTCACACGCGTCAGTCGGTTTCCAAATCCGACAAGGATAGTATCTAGGCGACGCAAACTGTTTCGCCCTGCAAAGATTGATGATCTGGGCGTGGGAAAATTGAAAACTGTGTACTGGATTTACCTATGTATGAACGACGGTAGGGGTCTCGTTGGCCGCGGGTTACTAGAACGACGAGAAAAAAAGGAAAAGAGACTGATGCGAAGGAGTGGAGGAGACAGAGGACGTGACGTATGATCCAAAAAGAGACAGTACGATGTCTGTGTTGACATCAATGGTATGGACCGGAGTCCATTTTAACATGTTGGCGTGCCTGCGCATAGTGGGCGCAGTATCCTGTTCGCAACAGCTAGTGGCCCAGGAAAGATAATATACGAGAAAAAGACTGATTGGAGAGGGGCGAATAGAATGGCGAACAATGTGGGAATAACGTCACTCGGCCAGGGGAAAAATAGAACGGAAAGGCTGATGGAAAAGTAGAGAATGCGGAGTGTCCGAGGATACGAGATTGTCCCGTTATGCCGCTACTGGGACGCGTGTGTCTGGCTACCTGTGAAATAACGGTGTTCATTTTTTGCGTGCGACGTTGGCGGGAGTACGTTCGCAACGGTTGGTGGCTCGGGAGAAATGTCATACAACGGAAACGTTGATAGAAGAATAGAATACGTTCGCCGCTTGTGGAATGAAACTTCATCAAATTGGCGTCTGGCGAGTAAAATACTCTGTTTGATGGAGCACAAAAGGGGTTCTATCACGCCGCCACCTGAGTATATGTGCTGGTCCCTAGGAGATAAAAAGATATCCATTTCTCCAGAATTTGGCTTCATTCGCAGTAGCTAGTGGCCCAGGGAAAAAAATTACGGCAGAAAGACTGATGGAAGAGCAGAGAATGCAAAGTGTCTACAAAGGTAATATAGAGTCATTCGATCATACCACCGGCTGAAAGTATGAGATCACCTTATGAAATGGGCCGCGTTGTTCTCTACAAAAATCAGAAATGCCACGAAAGAGAGCCTCGTTCTGCCCAGAACGTTGCGCACAAGGCAGGGTGTAGATTGCCGGATGGATCCTGTGGCCGCGAACCTATGCGTTTCAAAACAACCCTCACAGGCTCGTAATTCTAACGATGGTTAGTAGACGTGGGTGGACGCCCATTCACCGGAACTCGCTCGTGCTTCTCCCGGTTCGAGGTGTACTTGCTGCGGGAAAAGAATGCTCAGCTAGCTAATTTTGCTTACTTGAAGAATGATCGAGACACATGCGTAGGGGAGCAAGAGGGGCCTATTGTCGGAAATTTGACCATGTAGTATTTGGAACAAGATGCGCCCATCAGTCGGTAACGTTGGTGTGTATCATATGATGAAGAATGGCTAGCCATGTGCCAAGTGCCGTCACGTTTTGACGAGGTTTTCAGAGGGCTTTGACGAAAATGCTGCGCAGATGAGACTGTCAGGCCCGTTCAGTGGTGGTCAAGAATCTGAAACGGCAAGCATGCGCGCTCGACAGCTGGTAGCGCTGAGTGTGGCTGTGTTACATAATAACGTGGCTCTCTTGTTTACTCGTGCAAAGTTCCATGGGCTCTGATCCGTATCACAATTCGGCAGCCATACCCTTTCCATGCGGCTGGATAGTTTCGAGGACACCGTGCTCCAGATCTTGATCTTTTTAATAAATCAGAGCAAGGTAACGACAAGGTCGGTCAGCCGCAGTTTGTATCGTTCTCACTAGAAAAATGTAGGTTCTAGAAAATGTAATCTATGAGCATTGTGCAAATACGAAAGTGTCGGGCGACGTGTGCTGTAGCTCGGCGTATCTGCCTCCTTCCGAATTTTCAGCAGTGAGTAAGTCCCGTTGCAGTGCTCACAGGACCCGACCACCGTTCCTGCGATCTGCGCTTTTGTTCCGCGAGCCATCCATTACGTGGGAGCC
Organism: Solioccasus polychromus; assembly: GCA_038090335.1. NCBI lineage: Eukaryota > Fungi > Basidiomycota > Agaricomycetes > Boletales > Boletaceae > Solioccasus > Solioccasus polychromus. Next base: position 77,990 of record JBBPMM010000032.1, read on the forward strand.
GTCGGTTCCGCCAAATTATTCCATCGAATCCGTTTCTAGTGCTGGATTGATCAATATAGCCTTCTTTCAATTTTTTCTTGACCGGGAACAATGCCCTCTGTGCTGAGTACGTTCTGTTCTGGCCTCGCACATATAAACAGTATGGCCATCCTTGATTCATCAGATTCCTCATTCCAGCTTCACTCTCATGGCTAACATCTCCACCAGTCAAACTCGCGTCTTCCGCCACGGTCAAGAACTCACAGATGATGTGTGGCGTGCATTAGACCAGCACGAGGCGCCAGCAAATCTCATCCTCCCCTGCGCAAAGAAGGCAGTTAAACTTCCGCGCGAGGATAAGGACAACTTGTGGATCGTTCAGTATGATGACGCGAACAATGTCGAGTTCGTGTTGTCTTGTACCGTCGGCCCTCTGGGAAAAAACTATCCCATCTTCATCCTTTCCTGTAAATCGTCAGTGCAGCTCGTGCAAGAGGAGAAGCATGGAAAAGGGCTGGTCGACACCCTATCCCCCCTTGTCCTTTGTCTGCTCGGCGAAGTCCCTCCCCAACGAGTCTTTTCCGTCATGTCGATCGCGATAGTGACGGTGGCATTTGCCGAGCTCTTTGAAGCGCACGCAGGGGGCAGCATTGAGCGGATCAGCGAGCCATATTATGATGCCACCTTTACCTTTTGCACGATCGAGACGCTCAAAAAGTCGCCAGACTCTTTGTCATATCTCCAAAAGACTCCCGAAGTTTCCATCTCTCTACGTCCGGCGAACATGTCCCACTTAGAGGGGGTTCAGGCCATATGCAAGGCCTTCTCCGAGACGTCGGTTAGTCGCTATTCTACGCCGATTGCGTATATTCGTACTGACCTCTGTGATGCAGCCGCCTTTTGTGCTTGATGATGCTAGCGCGGAGCTTGAGGCGAGGTTGATGATCGCGAATAAACAGGCATGGGTACACCTAGTCCAGAGACCGGGCCAAAAGCCTGAGATCGCTTGCTTGGTCGCTACGACTAGGGAATCAGAGAACGTGACTGCGATCACCAAGGTCTTTACATCTGAGGACTGGCGCGGTCACAAGTGTGCGGAGCGCCTGATGCATCGTGTGTGTCAAGAGTGCGTACGATCCATCGAGTGAATGTGCGCCATAGCTGACCATCTGCTAGTGTTCTCCAACAGAAGAAGCGTGTCGTCCTCTACGTGGGCAACACGAAGGAGCTTGAGCCTGCACGCAAGTTATACCACAAAGTCGGCTTCCAAGGTCTTGATGGGCGGCAGGTCAAGGACGTTGAGAAGTGGCTCGAAATTGGTTTCACGAACACCGATCTCGGTTATTGGTAGATCGTTTGATTTTTTCTGGCAATATTATTTGTATTTCTTTGCATACTATAGATGCTAGATGGTTCACACTGTCACCAGTATTACTTCTCTTGAATGTCATGCGACATATTTATTAGTTTAGACTGCATGCATAATGGGCGAGGCGTGACGTGAGACACCCGGCTCTAAGGGGGATCACTCGAATCGGCCGGGTCCCGATGTTCGGATTACTCCGAATTTAATGAGTAGAGCGCTTGTTTAGAATGTATATGTGTACATCCCCACACTTATTATTGGAGAAAAGGACTTGTTGGACTTCCCTGATCCTTGGGTTACATATCTCGTATATTTCAAACTTGTTTCTGGCATCTTTGCATTTCTCTTCGTACTGAGGGCGCTTGATCACTCACATCCCTCTTGCCTGTATCGCTTCATTTCTTCTCACTTGTTAATTTATAGCTTAGATTACTCTGACGCCACACTTATACATGTGTCTTGTCTATTCTTTTGATAAATTGATCGTTAGGCGGAGGGACAAGCTTTACTGGTAGCCGCCAACGATAATCCCTTTCAAGTTTCACAAAGTCAGGACATCGGCGCCAGTCTCCGTGATCAATATCGTGTGCTCGGCTTGAGCGCTACGAGCGCAGTTCTGTGATATTATCGTCAGGTGTCTACACATGTTTCGAAAAGGTAAAGTGTATGACGTGCCTCAGTTGACGCCGTCCATCCGTCAGGGAAAATCCACACGTTTGGGTTGGATCCTTGAACAATACAAGGCTGGATTATCGTGACGCGTGTCAAGAACGACGTTGATCGAGAACATACATACCTCAATGGTAAAACAATGACCGGGCTGCATAATCCCTGGTTCATCGTTAACTGTTCACGAACGTCAGAAGGCGGGGAATCTCTAAACGAGGAGACGAACGCGTATGATATATCCAAGGGGGCTGATGAAAGGCGCGTCCGATACCGTGCCCCGAAAAAGAATTGCAAATAGAATAAGGTGTGTCGCGCACCAAAGTGTGGATGGCTCGACCTATTGCATTAAACGGTTGTCCAGGCCCACAAGCGCGAATACCTGTCTGTAGAGCTGCATTGGTCATCGAGACCAAGTCGCGCCCAGGCTGGTCCTTAGGCATTCTTTGTTCACGCAAGCCAGTCAAAAAGGAGAAATGCGTACTACATCGCCGATGAGAAACGTTTGCAAGGTGTCACCGTGATAACCGTCCAGGTACACGGTGACATCAATATTTACGATATCCCCGTCCTCGAGCGGCCGACTGAGCTCGTTAGTGCGAATCCAGGGCAGGAAAAAAAAAACCCACTCGTCTGGTATGCCGTGTGTCACGACATTGTTGACGCTTGTGCAACATGACCGGGGAAACCCCGAATACAGGAGTGGTGACGGGTAAGCACTATGAGCGACGATGAAGTCGTGAATCGCGGCATCAATCGCGTTGGTGGTAATGCCAGGCTAGACAACAGGGAGGGTCATCGCGTGTACGAGACAGGTTTGGAAGTACGTACTCGAACGAGCGTGCGCGAGAATTCACGGACGTTACGGGCAAGCTTAGATGAAGCCCGAAGTTTCAATTCTTGCTCAGTCCCCAACAATATTCGGCTATCAGACTCATAAGGCTCAGGAAAGGAAGATATAGGCTCAGAATTGTCAAGTGTTTGCGTGTATGGTGGTCTTCGGATGCCAGGTGGGACTGTGCGCGGTGTGATACGGGACACCCCCCGGACAAAAGGTTCCTCTGGAAGAATTACACTGTAGTTTCCAAATGATGTCTCCTCATCAGAAACATGAGCGGAAAGAAAGCGTGGGCGATTTGCAAGGTATGGTCGCGGACGGCGACTTGCTGACCTCCAAATGAACATAAGTAGCTTATGTAATCAGAGGTATCGTTCTTTCAGTGGTTTCCTTTTCTGACCATTAGTACCACCTCGAGCTTGAACTTCAAACACGTAAGTTGTTCAGTAAACTTTGCGCCGGTTATTTGCTTCGCGGAAAGATGTTAGCTGGCTGTCGATCACGCATCATGGAAATAGACTTGGAGATACGAGCCCGTCTAGATAACCAGATCGCCAGAGACGAAATGGCTCTGCGCCACCTCCGTGCTAAACGAAATACCTTTACTCCCATTTATCTCCTTCCCCAAGAAATCCTGACATCCATTTTTACTCTTTGCGCTCACGATCATCACTACAACGACGCTCTCAACTTGCGGTCGGCACCTCAATGGGTTCACATTTTGCACGTTTGTCATCACTGGAGAGAGCTCGCTCTCAATTCCCCACGTCTTTGGAGTTATATCTCCGTAACGTCGCCCCGTTGGACGAAGGAAATGTTGAATAGATCGAAGCAAGTACCGTTGAAGATATGCGCCAAACCTTATTGCCCCAGCATCCACGAGCATGTGCTGGATCATATGGAACGTATCCAAGAGCTCTGCATCCACTTTCCCGGATCCGATTACAGTCATTTTTTCTCGAGGTCCTTGCGCACTCCTGTCTTACGAAGCCTAGAAATCTCTACTGAGGAGGGTGTTCCTTTTTTCTCGCCCTTTCAGTGGAATACTCCGGCACTCCGTACATTGAAGTTATCCGTCTGTGGAGCGCCGTTGAATTCATTCACGCTTTGTAACCTGACAAGTCTCACTCTGTCTGCGATTAGCGAAGGGTTTCGGCCAAGTGTGGCGGAGCTCCTTGTTCTGCTTCGTGATATGCCCCAGATCACGTGCCTACATGTTAAAGACACCATAAGGCCTACGTCTAAGAAAAAAATTGATACTTCTAAGAAGGTCAATCCAGCCCGCCTCTCGCGCGTCTACATCTCCGAACCTCTAGCGAATATCGTTTCATTACTTGCTCAGATAACCCTACCATTGACAACGGAAGTCAGGCTAGAATGCATTTATTCTAGAGCTACCGACTGTGCCGCGCTCCATTCCATTCTCGCAGAAAGAATCTGTTCGATTCAAGATCAGGGTCTGTCCGGCCCGACAATCTGTTCAATGGTCATTGCAGGGTATGGGTATGGGTTGCAATCTTGCACGAGTCTTGTTTTCAGTGCTTCAGAACGCGACTGGGATGCCTCTCCTCACGCATCAGACTTCCAGTGGAAATGTAACATTCCTCTCAAGGTCTCGATTTCAGGACCATCAATATCGACCAACATCGAAGAGGATCGCTTCATCAGCGACCTTTGCCGCTCTCTACCATTAGCGAGTATTCAGAGCCTCCACGTTGGCAACCCCCCGCATTCGATGAGTTTTTGGTGGATGATATTGGGCCATTTACAAGGATTGCGGCGTCTCAAACTAAGTTACGGAGACTTTCCTAGCTGTCTAACTTCCATGCTTCGAGTCTCTTTCACTGCCTACGAAGACGAGGCGAATTTCGATGGAAATGGAACCGGAAATGAAAGAAACGCCGGGCGTATCTTGGTTCCTGTGCTGGAAGAATTGGCACTCCATTTCATCGAATTTCCGGCACATGATTGGCATCTCACACAAGATGCACTCTTTAATGCGCTCTCAACCCGAAATGTACCTGGAGGCCAATTATCTATGACATCATGTCAATCAGAGGACAGCGCTTATTCTGCCCCGGATGTGGTTAGGTCTTGGGATGGCACGTCTGTGTATTATCCCAAGTTAGTATAACTCTCATGATTCTGAGGGGTCTCCAAAGAAAAGGTTGCTTAGAAATTTTCTGTCGTACCATATAGTCAAATCCAGTGCAAGGTCATTAAGGCGATCATCTCCTCACGATTCGTCACTTTCCCCATTGCTGAGATTTCTTAGTCACGAAGCAAATTGGTTAAAGAGATCACTCGAGCTGACATGATGTGAAGACTCGAAGCTCCTACGAGCACACTCCTATAGTGTCATCGTTAGAATTCTTCTTCCATAAGAAGTGAGTACCTCGTCATAGCTAATGTGTCCAGTTTGAGACTGGGAGAGCTATGCCCACCACCCCAGAAAATGATCATATTAGCTTCATGAGCATTGCAACTATCATCGCCAGTCAATCGGTTGATTGGCAGCACGCTCTTAAAAGGGTAGACATCACTCTGTTCGTTGAGTCAATGCAGCATAAACCTACACACTTGACTGAGTACATTGCGGTCCGAAACTTTGTCACACTTTGTTCTTCGACTTCCCTCATAACTCCCATGTCGGACAGGAAGGACAAAACGCGCGGCTAGCACATGAAACACATTGATACGTACCGTCAATCAAGAAAGGAGGTTGAACCTAGTGTTGGTCCTACTTGTTCTGCACCAAGAGTGAAAATCCTGTACGCGGTCGACAAATTCTATAGATGTGCTGAGTTCGACACTAAATATATTTTCAAGTCGTCAAGTCCACCTGCACTATATGCTGAGCGAGCCCTATCAGCGAAGGGAGATGTGTACATGAGCCAGCGCGATCTTCAAGAGTGAGATGAGCAAATGCCCCCCTGCATCCCCACAACCGCATACATCAGGGAGAGAATAAAAATAACTGTACACAACGCGTCTCAACGCGAAGCACCGCGCCGGATTTATACACTTACAAATTCTTCCTCGCGGATCTTGCCACGTCTCAACTCCCACTGTGCACTCTGCACATTTTCTTGTCATTGCTGAGATCCAGCATTTGATTTCCAATCTCTAGACTAAGATGCTGAATCTAGCTTATGCTTGCATGGTCATTTCACAAAGTCAAGCTATAGGTCATGATCAATCTATTGTCACAACCCTATGGTGGAATATCTGCACATATATTATCCCACAATTTTTTTGTTCCACAATTTTCTTTGACCCTGTGTGCGGAATTTAGAACTATGCTGTGCAATTATTCACTATGTTGTGCAATTCTTCACTACACTGTGCAATTTTTCACTATGTGTGACATTATTCTATGGGTTTTTTTACGACTTTGAGACAACAATGTAATCTATGGACTATGATCAGTGCTAGTCATTTGTGTCAGCTGGGCTGCAAGCATTGTGGACAGCTCAGCGATGCTGGAGTGCAATGGACATGCAATAACATGAAAATGCAATGACAGCAATGCTGGGGGTCAATGAATACATCTTCCAGGCTGAAAGCTGCCTCTTCCCGAACAGTCGTCATCACTGACCATAGACCTGGAAATGAACTTGTCATGATCCTCTAGTGTGCAAGGCAAGCCAAAGTTGATGGAAGTAATGAACTTGAATGTGATAATGCTGACCATTGTGATGATTAATGCAAGAAGAATGTACTGTGAAAACAAATGCAGCCAAGCCAAGCCAAGCTGAGATAGTACATGAGATGGAGAACAAGATGACAGCACAAAAACACTGCTAACAATGCCAGCAGTGACTCCCAATGAGTTGCACTGAAGATGTTATCTACAGAACAGCAATGTCAGCAACAAGAGCACATCAAGGGCATGCCAAACAACTTACCAGAGCCACCAACACCACCCAGTATACCCATGCAATGATGGGATGAGCCTCTGAGCTGAGGTATGGTCACACTAAGACAAGCTGCAGGGTAGAAGAGTGGGATCGAGTCCAGTTAAAGTCAAGAGACATTGGAGGTGAAGCACAGTGTCAAAACACTTCTAAATGCTTCAGATATGATGGAGGAGTGTGTTTGAAGGACTGTGCAGCAAGCACATTGTGCTGCAGCTCGAAACAAGTCGAAATGGACATGCTAGCTGAATACCACACAGGTCAGCATGACAAGTGTGAAGACACAAGTTGTCCACACCACCTCCAGACAACCACAGACCCCCTGAGAACCATCCGAACCCATCACATTGACGAAGACCGAAAACATGATCTAGAATGGTCAGCTATCCCAGGCCAACTTACCTGGCCAAACAGATGAATTGGGGTTAGCATTAGCGTTAGTGTCACAGACACCATTTGAGCGAGCGCCTGCACCTGAGTGCTGGCCAAGATATCAATACTGAGTCTTGTTGATGAGAAGGTGGTGGTGTCCCTCTGGTGATGTGCCAGTGATCAGATAGTAGAGGATGTGGAAATTGTGTTCCCCAATAGGTACAGCCACCACTCAGCATGGCTCAAATTTTCGCAGAAAAAAAAAACATGCAATAGCTTTATATTTCACGAACCGGTTTTTTATTAGTGCAATGGACCAAAATTTCGCGACAGGGCAAAATTGCGGTGCGGCAGAACAAAAAATCGTGGGATAATATATGTGCAGATATTCCGCCATATTAACGACGATCAAACTGCAACCCTCTCAATATGATGTGGGGATTTCCCCCGACGTCCTTCCTGGTTTGCAAGAGATCACACATCTGTATCTTGAGGATGCTTTTCAGACTCCATCTCATACGACTTCCCTCAAGATCAGTCTACCTCGCCTTTCGCGTCTCCACACCTCTGACCCCCTGGCTACTGTCATTGTACTGCTATCTCACTTAGAGATACCACTGGTAACCGAGATTAATCTAGTATGCGACACTAAAGACTCTTCCGTTGTCGATCATACCAACTTCCACTCCATTCTTTCAAAACGATCAACAACGCTCGAAGACAAAGCACTGTTCGGTTTGACAATCCGATTAATTGCCGTAGATTGTAGCATGTGGCGACCAGCTCTTTATCCCGCCTCCTATGTGTCCGAATGTTTTGGGGACGTCAATGATATGGCCTCTTCGACTCCACGACATACTAGGACGTCAACGTCCCCTCAGGATCTACATCTCGAATATTCAAACACCAAGCAATAGGGAAGACCCCGATGACCATTTTCGGGTTCACTTTTGTCGCCTCGCTGCCCTTAAAACACGTTCAGAGCCTTCACATCGTCCACCTCCCATCTTTGCTGTGCTTTTGGGATGACATATTGGATCATTTTCGAGCGTTGCGCACTCTGAAGGTGAGCTCAGGCGATATGCCAGGCCTTGCTCCCTTGCTCCAAGTTCCCCCCAAAGACCACCTGCTTCTTCAGGCTGCAAACGTTCCAACGATCAAAATCCAAGTCATGTGCTAGTACTGACGCTCGAGCAGCTGGAGCTTGATAGCATTACGCTCCCAAGCAACTATCCAATGCAGGACGATCTTCTCGATGTGCCCTCGAGTCGCAATATTCCCAGAAGTCTGGTGGTTATGATGAATTGTTGTCTGGATGATGGTGACGACGAGTCTCCATCGATACACTCGACTCGGATTGGGATCGCAACGTTCTTCTCAAAATCTACCCTTTCGAAGTGTCTATATCCGGTTACTCGGACTCTGCGCATCCCTTGAGCGATCTTTGCCGCGCCCTACCACTGACATCCCTGGAGACCCTCCATGTCGGGGCAGCGGCATCTCAAATTAAGTTGCGGGGTATGCCGAATCTCGCTACTTTGCTCTGCGTCCCTGCCGATTTCGCTACGCCCGCCGATAGCGCCGGCAACCCAAACCCCAAACCTGTTCGGGTGCCTGCACTTGGAGAGTTGGTGCTCGAGAACATGACGCTATCGGCCACCACGCACGGTCGATACCCCACGCATGGCGAGCTCTGTGTAGCCCTCGCTACTCGCACCCTGCATGGAGGCCGACTGTCCATGGTGCAATGCTATTTAGAAGGCGGCCCCTGTGTGCCGGATATGGTGCGATCGTGGGTGACCTTATACCCGCGTAGTATGTGCTCGGCGGCTATCTCTACGACGTGGAATTCCGGGAGATTTGATCACTCGGAGGGTGGATCGGACGGGGCGAAGCACTAGACTGGGCGCCCATTGGAATAGTAGTAATATGTTTAGTATCGATGTACTCGTACTCACAGGCTACACGAACGCCATTCGCACCATTCGTTATCGTTTCGGAGGCCAACGTCGGTCACGAATCCCAATCCTCGAGCGTAAACGCCAGCACTCCAAACGCAGATGCAGCCTCGCCCGTCCCCCGCGCCCAACTCTCCGCTCCACGTCTGACGTGCCTCACCAGCCCGTCCAGCTCGCCCAACCAGGTTTCCAGCCTGGACGCGTCCTCGGCGTACGACGGGACCGAAAACGAAGGCTCGGGCCCCTCACGGTCGGTCTGTTCTCCGTCCGCATCTAGGCCCAAGTCCGAGTCCGAGTCCGAGTCCGAGTCCGAGTCGGAATCACCTTCGCCGACAGGCGAGACCGAAAATCCAATCACGTTTTTCCGCTGTCGACGTTGTCGACGACTTCGATGCCGTCGTACGCTCATCGACAGCCGCGAAATATCGTGCGTTGTATCCCCCGCAAACGTTGCGAAAAACGTACGAAAGGCGAGACACATGTCCAGGATGCTCGATATCGCTTTCGATATCGACGATGTCTGAAAAAAAAAAAACTGTTCAGCGAAGCGTGATGCAGAAGTGAGGCGGACGTACGCCAGCGTCGAGAAAGCACTGGGATAGGAGGGTATCGATGCTAGCCTGATTGTCAATAGGACGTAAACGGCGGGACCCAAAAAAGGCATACTGCTGATTGTGGAGCTTGATCATCTCATCGAGCGACTTGGCTTCTTTGAACGCAGACTTGAATTTAAGTACTTGAACGTGGACGACCTGAACGAATACCAGTCAGATTCCCTTTTTTCTTCTATTCGACGAGTCGTAAAAACCCACGTTCGTGGTAAGGAAATTAAACAAGGCACTAAAACACCATCAATATACCGTGACTGACGACGCTACACTGCGGTTGACTTACTTGACGAACCAAGAAAGTTTCCCGCGCATGGCATAAAACACTTTAAGCTCGGACCTCAATCCAACATTGGTCACCGCTCCGCGAAGCAGGATTCGTTCCAAAACGCACTTTGCCCTTCTGACCTGAAGCAGAAAGACAAAGAGGAGACGATAACTTTGTAGAACGCTGGGGGTGAAGATATACGTCAGTGGAAATGGTACAGCATATTCGACAAGCAGCCCGTCGATCGCCTTCACGGTATTCGAGATCGTAGCAGCTTTGCTACCCCTGTACGAGAGCCGAATAAGGGACGCGTCAATCCAGTCAGACTTGGTCGACTCGATGACGTCCTTAAAGGCACTATTCAAGAAATGGAAGTCGTTCCATGCTTGTTGGCTATCCATCTAAACGCCGTTGAATTAATCCACGGGATAAGAAACGGTACTTGCTATACGTACCTTGGCGAATATGACGTCGGTGAAGTCACTGATCACGTCTCCTCTCGTCATCAAGTACAAACCTTGAATGGCTGCCAGGTGGCGCGATAGTTCGCATTCCTCTGTGAGGACGTGTGATAATCGCAGGCCAGCACCAAGACAGTAGGCCGAGAGCTCCCCCGAGATCAAATGTGACAACGTTTCCGTATCTCTCAGGCTCGCATCGTCGGACACGAACAATTGTGCAAAAGTCTTCCATTCGGGAAGGGGGCGTTCCTCTCCCGTCTCGTTTTCAGAAAAGAAATGGATGCCCATCATTCGAAGTAGTCCAACAGCCTTGCCTGCTTCTAAAAGGAGATCGACCACCGGTTCGAAGAACGCCGGTACAGCGAGTTGCTTCTTCTCCCCGTCGCCCAAAACGACCGGACTCCGAAGAACATAACCATCTGCCCATAGATCAGGGTCCATTAGAGGAAGTTCATTATCCTCGATGAAGAATTCCTCATCGAGGGTTCGGTTATCATCCAGCGGGTCCCATACGCTCCGGACTGGCATACCATCCTTGAGCCATTTCCCGATCATATCCCAGATCGGCTCTGAAGTCTTCATAAAGACGGACGCAAGAGAATTGGAAGCGGAGATATTGCCCATCGACCATTGCTCCTCTACCGCTTGCACCAGAAGGTCGAGTAAAAGAGCCGAAACAACCGCAGATGGAAGGTGGGTGGCCATATTGGGCAAATTCCAAACGGCTTGGTCGAGTCTAGAATGGGATTGGGATATGTATCCAACCAGTCGATGTAGGATACCCAGCACGACGTCGAACGTCCCCAAAAAAGTGTCCCGGACGTCTTTCTCTAGACTAAGAAGACTGACGACAAGTGGATCACCACACCCAGCCAATGCACGACAAATGGCCTCTTCTTTCTCGGCACACCATCGGTCGAATATTTGAATTTGTGCGTCGATAGCATCAGCGAAAGCTTCAATCGTCCTTGAGCGAACATTGTGAGTAAGTAAGCGCATCGTTCCACTGGGGGTAATTTCGTGCACAGTGGAAACGCTCTCGAAGATGGCTGAAACAAATTTTCTCAGGTGACATATCGTAGTCGTCACTTGCGAGAAAACACTCAGAATCGACGATTGAGCTGCCAGAGTAAGATGTAGTAGACGGGGTGCCGTTGGAGAAGGCTAGCATCCGATTAGTTCAATACACCACGTTGACAAAGCTGGACTCGTACCACGGAAGAAAATGTATCTGAAGTCGTGTAAATCATGAGATTCTTTCGGCCCTGGAGACACATCAACACCTCGCGGACCGCATCACGCTCGTGAATATATTTCTATACCCTTCACAATAAGAACAGGGTCCAAAAAAAAAAGATACTCATCGCGCACCTCTCGTTCCGGACCGACGAGGGCTAATGCCAGTGTCGCTCTATCTCCAAGAACACGAATCATCGAAGGACCTAGCAAGTATAAGAAGCAAACCAAAAAAAAATAGTGTTCGAGACACATACCAAGGGTAGAAGGATCGCCCAAATCAAATGGCCGCGAAACATCTACACCAATTTTCCAACCATTTCTCCAGTACTGGCGTGCTTTGAGGCGCTCCGTCTGCTCAAAATCATTTTGTTGGAAACGAACGCGATGAAGAAAGTGGTCCCCAGTCGTTCCAGTAATTGGCGGAGGCAAGTCTTCAAGAGGGGCTGGTATACCATCACTGTCCAGAGAGTCGTCCTCATCCCAAGGTGAAAGGGACGGCGTGCTTCCTCCACTCCGCGTCTCCCATCCTTCTACAGTGCTACCAGCCTGTAGGCCATACACACCCTCCCAGTGCTGCCCTTCGAATGGCTCTTCTGCAAGAATTTCTTTCCAAGATATCGGTGGAGGGGGTTCTGTAGGTCGAGCGTTGTTATACGCTGCTGCAAACGCATGAGTCGAGTCACTAGGGGCAGATGACAACGATATCTGCCTCGAGAATGTCAGAATAGGTCAGTACAAGGAACAAGAATAAACGTACGAGTAGCTGTAGATGGTCCGGGAGGCGCGCCAACTACGTGGAACATCAGCCCACGCGATTGACATGATATAAATTACGCCCTGCTCACCTTTATTCGTTCGTCAAGATCGGTGAGTTCCTTGGCCTTCAGCTTCACTTTCCGATACGAGGCCTGCAACGCGTCTGCAAGCTCGTCGTGAGAATGGATGCTTGCTTTGAGAACGTGACTGTGGCCAGCGTATAAACCCAGGACGGCGCCGAGATAATAAGGGCACACTACCCTCTAAAATGCTTATCCATCGCGTTCATGTCGCTGCTCGCTCCTGCCTTGGTCGCGTATTCCAGGTTTTTGGACACGAAATCGACGGCGGCGCGAAAATTGTCATCGTCCGTGTCGGGAGATAGCCCCGTTAATTGGGTGACGAGCGTCTGGCATAGCGGCAACAAACGCGAGCTCTGCCGCGTTGGGGGTCGAGATATACGTGAACTCGGACGCGTAGATATGCGCGAATGTGGTCTTAGCGACGAGGCGCTCGAGACTGGTCGTGCAGACGACAGGCTTGAAGACGGTCGTTGCGACAAGCTCGACGAAGGTCTCAAGCTTGGATGTGGTCTGGGCGTGCTCATCCTTGATTGGTGTGGCTGTGTAACTAAGCCATCCAAGTATAACGTGGTGGCTGTACGGACTGTAGGGGTCAACCATGTCCAGGTACTTGGCTAAAAATGCCAGACTCTGTTTAGCCGCGCGTTGTTTCTCGCGTCCTGGCATCTCACTCCACCGAAACTATGCCGCATCGACGCGCACTTACCCAGCCCGCTCTGCGACGTCCAGCTCCCGCGTCGCAAAAGCACCCGCTAGCACAACCACCAACCACGTGAACCGGGACGACATTGCAGAAGTAATGGCAGGCGAAGCCGAGACTCGCGATGCACGCGATGATTACGCAGCCCCAGAGAACGTGCTACCCGTTGAAGCGGTCTCACAAATGGCTTTTCCCGGCGACTTTACATCTGGAAGTGAAAACAACGTCAACGATTGGTCAAAGAGTTACTACGGTTTATCCGTAGAAGCCTTCCCAAAAGATATTGCGGAGGTGCTTCTCGCGCCCATCGACGAAATGGACATCGAGATCAAACCCGGTACGTTGTGCAGCCCCGGCTTCCTATGCGTGCCTAATCGTTCATTTTCAAAGATGGACTCATTTATCTTCCCGAGATCAAATACCGTCGTATCTTGAACAAGGCATTCGGACCTGGTGCTTGGGGGCTCGCTCCGAGGACAGAAACGAACGTCGGTCCCAAGATAGTCAGTAGAGAGTACGCCCTCGTTTGCCAGGGACGGTGAGCCTTTTTGATATCCACCGCACTTCATTATTAATAACCTGTCCCCGCAGCCTCGTAGCTATAGCTAGAGGTGAAAACGAATATTTTGACCCCGCTGGTATCCCTACTGCCGCTGAAGGATGCAAGAGCAATGCGCTGATGCGATGCTGCAAGGACTTGGGTATAGCTAGCGAGCTATGGTAAGATTTCGTATATCCTTCAGCATTTTTCTCGTTTTTACGTGTATCAGGGATCCTCGATTTATTCGAGAGTTCAAAGCAAAGTACTGTGTGGAGGTTTTCGCCGAGAATTCAACGACCAAAAAGAAGTTCGTGTCTTGTTTTCGTCCATTTCCGACTGCTACTCATATTTTCCTTCAGGAGGAAACTTTGGAGGCGCAAAGACCAGCCCAAGTTTGAATATCCATGGAAAGAGTAAAATTCACTATGTAGACTTGCAAGCCACACTCGATCATATTGCAGTTCGTTGCACCATACATCGCATCTGTTTTAATTTCCTGCGCAAAAACCACTCTTTAAATAACTTCTTCGCTCTGTGAGCGGCAGTTTTGTAGTCAGCCACGCTACACAAGTTTATCACATTGGGCACCTAATTCTTTGGTAAAGTTGGACCAAGAAAAGGTAAGTGAGTGGCTACACGTCTTTACGGCGGGACGATGGTGTGGAACGTAATGCGGTCAGAGCGCCTCAGGAGTCGGACAGTTAGCTGCATCGTAGGATGTGATTCATGTATGTAAAATGTGCTTCGGGAATGCTTCGTTGCACACATAACAGTTGCCAACTTGACTGTTGTCCTCTGCCAACGCAGAGCTTGGTTTGAAGGTTAAATATCCAGAGACTGATCGCGAGTCTCCCGAAAGACCACCCTGAGTCAGACACTTGTACGTTGCAAGATCGAATTCAAGGCCTAGGGAAATACTTAGATGTCCAGAGGTAAGGTCCTCTTTCATTGACAACCTCGAAAAACTGATTTCTCAACGGTTCATTACAATATCGGATATAATAGACATTGCCTTACGTGTTACAAGTATAAAAAAGCGTAGAGGTTCGAAAACCGTTTTACACCGCCTCACCACCTCGTCTGTCGACGCGGCGATTAATGCCACCCAGTAGAATCTTGATCAACATCTCCGCTGTCAGTTTGATCCCGAGAAAAGGCGTGGTGTCAACGATATCCTAGTGTCCCGTCCAATTAGTTGCCGTGATCGACGCAGTGGTCTACGCATCGACTCACTCGTACGCCATAGGTACCACTCAAATCATCGTCCAATTGTTTCAGGAATTCAGTCGCTTCGCTGTCGTTTCCTATCTGGACAAACTGGATCCCGACCTTGAACAATTGCGGGTGAGTCTATCATCGCCATCTGTCTCCACACAATCTCTCACCTGAGCCAGCGGGTAATTCCCCCGGTCGAGGCGGCGTGCCAGGGAAACAATGGAATCTAAAGGCTCGTCCGCTGAAACGCCAAATTTCCCGATAAGATCACTCATCGTCAAACACGAACGGAAATACCCACTTGGTGCACCGTCGGTGATAACGATGAAATTTACGGGCTTTATCTCTGCAAGAGCGGACGCGTCGCCCTTCTTCTTCCTCCGGCTGGCTTCTTCGAGTCCAGTGACATAGTCTCCAACCAAGACGTCGAGCTTGTTGGCAATCGGCGTGAGCCCATTTGGAACGACGTGTCTGAACAGTTTGCGGACCCTCTCGGGATCCTTTGGATGAAACTAGGTTAACAGGGCGATAAATAAGCCACGGGGGTCGCTACTTGCCTTGATGTTGGTGCCACTCTTCGGGTGATTGAGAAAGTGAATGTCGATGCCGTCCTCGTCATAGCTAGCGGCTATCTCTGCGAGTTCGCTCAATGCCTCGCTCGCCTTGAAACACGTTTGATATGTCAGCGAGCCAAGACCGCATCAGAAGTCACACGTTACCTGCTGCCAACGATGGTCTTGCGACATGGACCCAGAGTCGTCCATGATGATCACCGTATCGTACTGTCGGAGCATGTCCAAGGCGTTTTCCTTGGACTGGCGACGCATGGGAGCCTGGAGATACGCAATATCCCGAACACGATCACGGGAGGCAAACGCTGAATCAAGCATGAATATACGAGTGTAACGAGAGCCAGGAGGCAACATCATACTGTGAGAGGTTTTGGAAGACCCAGCAGCGGCAGTGAGGTGTGCCTCATCCTCGGGGTCGACAGCACTCGTATATGGGGGTGGCATAGCCAAACTCGCGCTCGAGGACGTGCCAGCATGAGAAAATCCAAGTCGCCGCTTCTCATCATGGGCATAAACATCCCCGATGTTGAACGGTGAACTGTGGTGGACTGGCTGCGACGACGAGTGTCCCATGGACTTGCTGGAGGGTCTTCCCAAAGATAGGCCAAACTTCATTTTGCAAGGTGAAACCCGCAAGCGTGGGACGTAGGGATAGATATTTTCGACGGGGAGATAGATGGGCAAGCGGAACAAGATTGCGGGTGATAACTCGAATCACGCCCATTTTATTATGGTTCGATTCCGGGTGGCAAGGCTGTTCCCCCGCCATGTTGGTGACAAAGCCAAAAGAAAAGTCGATCAGAAATGGAGTGCCACGATGGGCGGTATTGACTGAGCAATCGCCAACGGATTGGTCATTCAAAGCCGAGAAGCTGTAGCCTCCGAAACCCGACAAGACCTTACCAAGGGATCGGCGGAGTGCGAAATTTGGGTGTATTTTGGTTTCTTTGAGAACGTTCGAAAACATATCAGGGGCATTGACACTACAGCAAGCCTTGATCACGAAGAATGCACAGCCCCGTCATATCTTTCAGGACAATCAGTCGGTAAAGTTGGACGGCTGAAACATAACAGTGCGCTACAAGAGACTTCCATGATTAGACCGATATCACAGCACTACAGCAATGCATACGGAGATTGTCGGTCCCCCAACTTCGGGAAAGCATTCGTACTTGCCAAAACAACCATCTGCTTCTCATGTGAAATATACCCTCTCATGTATCCCTTGTAGATCATGTTCGCGACGAAACACTCTGCTTCGTCCATGGACACGTCGCTTCCCGAAATACGCAACGATGTGTGAAACATTAACACTGGGATCCGCGTACTCTTCTCACACGCGACCCACCTGCGGACCGAGTTGTCAGTATGGACAACATGGATAACATAACAGGAGAGGAGGGGGACGTACACGCGTCTGAATAGCCCCCTGATACACAGCTCTCGCGCCTTTTCGATCGTGATCCACAGGTTCAGCTCGACGAGACGGCGCTCCCAACGATCGAGTGCTGTATCGTATGCTGTGATATCTCCTGTTCGAATTGCTACTATAAATGGAGAGAAGAGTTCATCCAGTACAGGAAAACGATCCAGGAGTACTCTAGATGGAAGATGGCCCCGGAGGATGCGTAGAGGGATTAAACATGTTAAAATCCGCCTGCAGGTGTCATCTGTGAGTGACCTTTGCCTAGAAGATTAGCAGTGGGACATACTCTTGATTTCTGTGCGCCTCAAGGTGACAATTGTAGAATGCGAGCGTAAGCTCCTGTTCAGCCTTTAAAAGACAATCAGCAGCGTCTCCTGGCGGTTTCAGGAGGCTACCTTGGCGTAGTCTTCGTTCAAAAAGCTAAGCATTCCCAGATAATACCGGTAAGTAACCTTCAATCAGTAGTCGACCTTTAGCAACGTAAGGCGCGCTGTCACCAAGATGGACACACTTGATGCGAGCGAGGGTAAGCGGTCAGCGAAGGTATATCTGGATTTGCATCCAGAGCCCGTAATATGTTTTTTGACAAAGATATCCGTTTGACCTATGCTGAATTAAACACCTGACGCGGTAAAATGGTGGGACGCTTACACGGAAATAACACTTCATTACAAGGCCGACAACGTAATATATTCCCCATTTTCGAGATTGATCCGGCGGAGATGTTCTCCAGATGACGACGTGCGTAAGTCCAACAGGTTTTGGATGCTAGGTTTGAAAGGCATACCGGTCTGTCATACAATTGCTGAATGCTTTCGCCACTACCCCCGCAGCGCTCTCCATGCATTCACTGCTTTGACTATTGAACTTTGCGTGAAAATCAGCCTGGACCAATGGAACGTGTTAAAGTTCGACATGCGAGGACACTAAAACAATCAACCAACGTCAAAAGCAAGATCTCTGAGATCACGTAGCATAGAGAACAGGGCGGGCAAGGTCCATCCCGTGTTTTGAGTGAAGAATCGGAAAAACAACCTGCAGTAACATCATTACAGATCATCTTGTGTATAAAGGGATGATAGACGCACGAAATAAGTTGTTGTTGCTCGTTAAAAGCCTCTCCCGGACGTTTCCGCGCAACATGGGATGTCACCATCACATATCGAATCGCTATTTCGTCCCACGGGCCCTCTATGCATCCACCATACTGGGACATCAATGCATCACGCTAGGCATGCATTGTGGTGAAGAAACTCGGAACGCGGTCAAGTTAAGCGCGTATGGGAGACGTACCGATGGATTTTTGAACTCCTTCACCAGTTCCTTTCCGTGAGGACTTGTGGGCCGGAGCAAGTATGCCAAACGTTGTCCATCTTCGTTACTCACACTCTCGGATAGTTGTAATAGGAATGTGGTGAACGAAATCGCCATGTGTCGACCCGTCGGATGACCTTGAACGTCGAGTTTGCAATGCTGAGCCAAAAGTAGAGCCTGAATGAATACGGATATTGACAGAGCAGCGACGATGTGCGCCACACCTTGATGGATGGGATTCAAATGACTGGAGTTGAAGGGTGGTGATCGATGCTTCCAAGAACGGAATGAACTTGGACTGTGAGGCAGGCAAACTTTATTCGGGACCAAGTATGTACTCCAACCACTCAAATTATCCAGCCATCATTCGCAATCCTCACTGGTGTCTCGCGCTATGCACACATCTTTTGTTCACTTTCGAATCTTGAATTAACCTTGAACCAGCGCCAAACTGGTTTGGTTCCTCTTGGCGTTAACTTAACGATGAGCGATTAACGAGGAAAGAGCCAAACAGCGGCTGGAATCCTGTAAGTTTGTTTTTCGGTCATATTTGATAGTAACCCTATTCTCAACTCTCGCTAGGTGCTGCCCAATAAATAACCCTCTTGTCCCACGAGTATACACACCAGTGAGTAGTCTCACAGCACTCTTGAACAGCTCGATATATACTACATAACTTATGATAAACAGCAGTGGTTGTAAGGTAGGTTCGCGTTGTTGCTTGACCTCCAGTCCACCCATCGTTACGATTCAGCATCTTAGACCTCGAACCAGACAGTTAGAGTACTACACTGTACATTTCTCCCTAAGAGGGTTATGCCCCGCGTACTTGGGGACTTGCTTGCCCACAAACTTGGATTTGTTTACTTAGGAGGATCGGTCACGTGCATAGATAAATCGATGTCGTCACTTATCGCTCAGTATCGTCATCATCTGCTTCTCTTCTCCAATCCTCCAAGATGGCTTTGCAACCTTCTCTCGATCCGCTCATCATTGCGGGGACAAAGGACGCTCCCCATACTCTAGATATTTTCCGTGCGCGATATCGTGTACCCCTTGGTTGTTCAACTGACATTGTTTCTAGTTGATTATGTCTGCCCCTTTAGGTTTTTACTTGTGTTTGTGGTATCAATCCTTCAAAATTGACTCGTTTTTCGCATAGTGCGAAGCTTTCGCGCACGATCGACACCGTCCTCAAGCCTCGACTCGACAGTGGTGGCGAATACTATGGGAAAGTCAAGCTCATCGTGAGGTTGCAAGTTCAGCCCTGGCATGGGACATCAACGTTTACCCACGAAGCTGCGCTTGCTGTTAGCCGAGAAGTATAAATAAGATATATCGTCACTCATCGATTGACTTTCAGGTTGTCCGAGCTTCGCCTGAGCACTTTTGGGCCTTTTCTAGGAAGGTGAACCGTCTTCATGTCGTTTTATCGTTTCAAGTATTTATAATATTAATAGCTGTTCGACTCCCAAGAAGAATTCTTCGATATTCCCGCATCTACTCTTTCCCCTCTGCAGATTCGCGGAAAACTCACAGCTATCGCAGAATCTGTGATCAAAGATAAAGGTAGGGTGGAGGAGTTCAAGGAACTCCTCAAGCTCAAGAGCACCCCAAACGGTGGCGTTGCTGTCACCGACGATTTAAAGTATACAAGTGCGTCAGAACTACTTTAACTTGGGTTGCGCCCAATTCCGATATCTTTTGTTAGTCAAGTTCTCTAGGCAGAACGGGGTCCACGTTTCGCCCACCGGATTATGGGATGGCCTTATCTCGGGCGATATATCGAGCTCTTGGGGTGAGGCAGAGTGGTCCAAGTTCCTCTCTGAGAAGGTCAAGGTGTAGGCTTGATAGTATGTATATTTCGACCCGAACTCTGAATTATGCCGTGATTGTGGCATTTGTAACTTCGTCGAGATATATATTTGAATTTTTCAGGTTGATTTCGTCGTGTTCGAGCACCCGTGCGCCTTACAAATTTGGAAACCTCGCGACTCGAAACCCGAATTTAAGGTTAGGGGTATGAACACCCCTCGTTGGCTTCATGAGTCAGCACTTGACTCTCACTCAGCCTCTTCAGACTTCTTTATTACACGCTTTACTGAAGAATGCTGTTATAGTAGTGTGGCAATCCTGACGACGAGCTCTGTACACCCGCGTTTGCATGCATTCACTTCATCTTGGCCGACCAAAAGATCAGAGCTGTGCTACAATACTTCAACCTTAAGCTGTCACATTCTTGGAATCCTCTTCCCAACAAAACTGCCTCTTCGGGTACTTTTGAAATGAAATTACTCTCTGTTGCCACTTTTTCCGCCTGCACCACGGTGTCTGTCGATCGCCAGACAATCGAATTAGTGAGGTTGCACCCCGTAAATAATTCTTGCTAAATCGACGTCTGTGCACTCAAAGCAGGCCTTAGAAGTCGAACTTGAGGGGCCTTAAAACCTTCCACAGCTGTTCATGTCAGTGATGTATTTGAAAAGAATTCAAGCTGTACGCTGCTATGTCCTAGAGCTCAAGAAGCCTAGAACCGATCTAGGTACATGTCCCAGTGTGAGGCCCCGCGGCTGTGATGGAACGGGCAACCCAGACCGGGGATTGCGAGTTTCTCCAACCCAGGTCACGTAAGTCGGAGGAACTCCCATCAATTTGTAGGCGATGCAACTTCACTGACCCTATTCTCTGGCAGAGGTATAAAGGCTGGCACACTCGAGCGTCTACTTAACAACAAAACACACCTCATCTTCACTCTCAGCATATCTTTGCACACTCGAAAATGAGATTGCTCTCTATCGCCTCTGTTCTCGTCAGTGCTGTGGTGTCTGTTCTCGGCCAGACTATCGAGCTGGGCTACCCCACAGACGGAACTGTCCTGTCTCCGGGGCAGAACTTCACTGCCCAAATCATCCAGCCTGTTAGTCCTAACGTGTACTCCTGTCCACATATCTACTAACGTTCGAGTCTTTTAGGAATCCTTGGCATCTTGTATCCAAGTCGGCATCGCTCTCGCGATGGACAGCTGCACCAACGGTGTCTGCCCACAACCGACGGACCAGCTCGGTGACGTCCTTTACGCTGGTCCTTGGACTCCCACGGGGCACCAGCAAGGCGGGTTCTACCAGAACTTTACGTTGCAAGTGTCGGAATATTTTTCCTCTGGGCCCGCCATCTTCACCTTGACACATCTCTGCTTGCTTGGGGTATGTTGCTATTCGTATTGGTCATCGCTAAATTATGAGAGCTGTTCATCTAGGCTGGACCATACCCGTTCCTCGAGTTCCGCAACGCAACTCTTACCATTGAATGAAAAGAGCATGCTGTTGCTAGCTTCTCACAAGGACATCATGTTCATCTGTTACCGACGTTTTGAAAGCCATGCGAATACTGCTTTGATATAGACTCTTTTTTTCGAGTACTCTAAGAGGCTGTGATGTTGACTACAGTACATTAATGATGGACAGTATGTGACGTCATTGGCTTGTGGGTACCATGATGTAAGGTAGGCAGTGTTGAACATTCTACAAGGGGCCTTGGTCCCTGAGCGCAAAAACGAAAACTTTGAAAGTTGTTCCTGGAAACTTTATTCTGCGCCCCATTTTTTTCAGAGTGGAAGCGGATCAGTCAACAACGGCTTGAGACGATCTGTCGAACTTTTTTATGGGAACCGCAACTGAAACATGTACGTATAGTGAGGCGCAACTTGCAAGCGCGATCGCCCATGACGGGCAGAACTGCCCGATCCCCTATTACAATGTTGACTGACCTGCACAGTGACGCGTATTCTCGCGCCACTGGCAATGGATTGTCGGGTTTCGTTACCAAAGCGCAACACACTTGTAGTGCAAGCATCCGGAACGTTCTGGCTTGTCTGAAGGAAACCTCTGATCAGGGTGTCCGAGTAGATGACATAAAATGTGAGTTTAAATGAAGAAGGTGGCGACTGTTCGAAACTGACCTGCCAGTATTCCATAAGGCTGTGTATCGCAGTAGCTATCGTAAATTCACATCGAGGCGTTTTATGTCCCAATGGCAAAGTCTCCCCGATATATGTCACTTTGCGGATCAAATACGAATTCGAAGAGGTATAAAAGCGACATCAATCACGCATCATTTTCCAAAGAAATCATTTCAGCCGATACGTCTGCAACTTATTTTCGAAGATGAAAGTACTCGCCATTGCCTCTGTTCTCTCTAGCGTCGCGATGTCCGTCTACGGTCAGACTATCGAGCTAGGTTACCCCACCGACGGAACAGTCCTGTGCCCAGGGCAGAATTTCACTGCTCAAATTATCCAGCCCGTAAGCACTCTGTCCGTCAACATTTCTACTTACTAACATCTTTTTCAGGGGTCCATCGCATCCTGCATCCAAGTCGGCATCGCCCTCGCGATGGACACTTGCAGCAACGGGGTCTGCCCACAGCCTGCAGACCAGCTTGGCGACGTCCTCTACGCCGGACCCTGGAATCCCACCGCTCACAACCCGGGTGGGTTCTACCAGAATTTTACGTTCCAGGTGCCGACGTACACAACGGGACCTGCCATCTTCACTCTGACGCACCTCTGCTTGCTTGGAGTATGCAATCTTCTTTCGCGTTCATTTCAGGCGTGCTGACAGGCTTCGAATAGGGTGGACCGTATCCATTCCTCGAGTTTCGCAACGCGAGCGTGACGATCGAGTAAGAATACGATGATTGTACAAATCGATTTGTAGCGGTGCACTAGTGTTCATAGGCTCAGAAGTCTGAAAGATATGCGAACATTACTCACATTGTACAATGGCAAATAACAGAGGGCCGACTGATGTTGTTGGGTGGGGCGACACCACATCAATGCATGACGTCATTGGCGTGTGTAAATGCCAAGATCGTTGGGAAGGCGGGCAATGTTGACCGTGCGAGTAAGAGACAGTACCAGATGTCTTTGGGGGGCCATACATACAAGAGATTGCGCCCGACACAGGGGACCTACGAAAAGTAATAAAGCGTTCCTGGTACCTTTATTGATCTCACCGCCGCCAAATACGATACGATAGTCTCCTATTCGATGGCGGATCATTCATTTGATCGTGACAGATGGGAAGGAGGACGGATCCGACGGACTCTTCCGGAACAAGTCGTGAGTTGCAGATCCAGGACCGTTCACCGTAATCACTTGTGACGCGTAGGGAAACTAAAGTTTGTTGGCAGATGTACACAGATTCGCCGTATGTCGCTTATAGTGCCAGGGTAGCCAAAGCACAGCAGAAACGGTGAGTTACGACAGGAACATAGTGACGGTGTTCATTGTAACGACCATGTCGGTCTGTGGATCCTCCAAATTACTGAACAAAGAACCCACGACTGAAATGAAAGTGGCTAGTTAAAGGTCTGTGACTCGGTTACACGCACCTAGGTCTGGGCTAGGACAAGAACGTGATACTGACGAGGCATATGCTATGCTTGACGTGCGATGCATTTCTTTGCGTAACCCTGACTCGTTCTGTACTCGAAACCTAGAATGTAATGATATGCAAGACACTCTGTAATACCAACTTCAAGCTGTGCAGAGATCCTTGCGGGCTTTGCCAAGACAGCGGTGTTATGGTGACAATCAAGATGAAAGATTCGCAGCCACCGCTAGACCCGATGCAGAGTCCCGCCGAGTGATATTTAAGTCGTTTTTCCATATCTTGTGCGACTCTCGTCAAGTGAGAGGACGCCATCACCATGAATTTATACTTGTCTTATCCTGGCATCCGCCGTAGGTGACACCAACGAATTTCGATACCCCACGGACGGAACAATACTCCTGGTAAACCAAAACCCCACTGCACAGGTCGTCTTGCTGGTGATATTCTCGCCGCGCACGACTTACTTGCACTCACAGGGAATCAGTTCTCCATGGCGTCTTGCATTTAAGTCGGGATCGCCCGGGTTCTTAACAGCTGCTCATAGGGTGTTTGCCCACAACTACAACAGGGGCTTGGGAGATGCTTTATGCAGGCCCTTGGAACCCGACCAACTTGCTGCCTGGCATCGGATATTATCAAAACTTTACGTTCCAGTCGGACCAGTACCAACCCGCTGGCGAAGCGATATTAACGTTGACGCATTTCTGTCTCGCAGGGGTGAGTCATCCCGTTTGGGGTTGGGGAAACTGACTCACCGCCGAGGGGACTAGGCCGGTCCGGTTTCATACCTGGAATTCAAGAACGCGACCGTCGCGGTAGCGTAGACCCGGAGGATCATGCGCGTCGTTTAGTCCATTAACGAGGCTGTTCTGTTCGTGTGAATGATTTCACTTATGTACCCTAAAAAACGGGGACTGGTAGTCACTTTCAGCTGATCTCTTTTACTTCATGTATTCAGGTTGGCATGGTATCGCTGGCGCCTAGTACCCAGTCTCGGCTTGGCGATGAAGTGGCCGATCGAGTCATAGACCCGTTATGAGTTGTTATGAATTAAATCATCATTTAGCGAGATTTCCAACACTTCCTTGAAGAGCCCGATGATATTGGTATCGGGTTCTGGTCCATTTCGGAATTTAGATACCAAACAACGCCAGTCACTGAATACATTTGTTGGATCCTTAGAATGTACTACTCTTCAGAACTACTCGGTTCATTAGGGAACCTGTTCCCAATGTAGTATACACCAGCGTACCATTTCGAGACCAAAGAAGAACATGAACCTGGAAGCTTGAGGTGTAATGTTGTTTGTACTTGACGTGTTGAAAGGAGAAGCCTCTGGTAAACAAACCAAAATATGCTGGTCTGACCAACTCTACCCACGATGGTAACTCGTACGTCTTAATACACGATCAATACTAAACGTTTCTACAGACAGTATGCTCATACTATTTACGCGGAGCATGCAAGTATGGGGATCGATGTCGAAATGAACACCCAGGTGCAGCAGGGACGTTTGGCAGTGGGTACACCAATGTTTATTCGTCCGAACCTATTGACCTCCCTTAGACCAGACTTGGACCTCCAGCAACAGAATCACAGTTCCGTACACGTAGGTCACACGGAATTCTTTTTTCTTTTGTAGGCCATTGACTGTATCTCAGGATTGAGACGATGACAGGTGACGTTACACCACTCAAGGACAAGCCGCTGTGGCCACTTTCCTCCTATGGTCCCTCAAAATATGAACCTGTTGTTATTAGTGGACTAGACGAGTCACCCGAGGAACTGCGTGTGAAGGCGGTCACGGCACTCAAGGCAGGAACGACAGATGAATACGTACGTGATACTTGATCGCATTCTACTAGCTGCTCACGTGTGTTCAGATTAAGTATGAAGGAGAGAAAACTACGGCCGCGGACCAGATGTACACAAATGCGCGCAACAACGTAAGACAGCTGTACGAGCAGGCTCTCAAAGCCAGCAGTCCAGCCCAATCGTCCACGAATGCGCCTGAGCCAACCTCAGCAACGTCTGCGCCATCAACATTTGGAACACCGTCTGTGTTCGGAGGGACGACTACGACGGCATTCGGTAAGCCGACATTCGGGCAGCCAGCTTTTGGCCAAACGGGTTTTGGGGGTGGTACGTCTGCATTTAGTCAGACGGCCCCGGGAACGACTGCTTTTGGAGCGCCCGCGCAGCAGCCATCAGCATTTGGTCAACCCAGTCAGGCTACGTCGGCCTTTGGTCAACCTGCACAAACTACCTCGGCGTTCGGTCAGGTCACACAACCCACCTCTGCGTTCGCACAACCTTCGACGCAGCCACCCCAGCCGATCTCGGCGTTCGGTCAATCGTCACAGTTTGGATCAGCATTTGGACAATCTACATCAGCCTTTTCTCCGGCCACACAACCTTCATCCGCTTTCGGACAACCCTCACAACCAGCTTTCGGGCAATCATCCCTCATCAAACCTGCTTCTGGTGCATTTGGTGCGTTTAGCGGTGGGGGTGGATTCTCTGCATTTGCATCACAACCGTCGAGTTTTGCTTCGGCCAGTGCAGCTCCTGCCAGTCCAACGATAAGCACGACGCCGACTCAACCTGCGTTCGTGACGAACCCCCCGATCCATAGTGCCTTCGGAACTATTACGTCTACGCCAAGATCTGCGTTTGCAACAACGAACCCGCCGTCCCCGTTTGGAGGGGGTTCCATGTTCAACAACACGTTGGCCGTTCCTACTGCGACGTCGCCTGCGTCTGCCATGATGGGTGGTGGCAGCCCGTTTGCGTTGTCGCCGATGACGGTCACGCCGTCAACAGAGAAGCCGGTTTCCGGTGCGCCCGACTTTGCAAGCGCGAAGTTGGTGGCGAGGATGAAACCAGGCGCGGATCGCTATCTCGAACTGCTTCCTCACGATTACGACGAAATGTTACCTGTTGATGTGAAAGCCGCGTTCGCGAGCACGAAATTCGAGTGGGGTAAAGTTCCGGATTGGATACCACCTGAGCAGGTTCGGTAGGTAGGAGTGTCGCTATATCTGTACTTTCTTAGTGGCGTACCCCGATGAGGAAGGTAGTATTACGGAGAGGCCGGGTAGATAATCGACACTCGTCTGATAACATCAATTCCCCGTTTATTGACCCTGGTCTATGCAATAACTGCAATAACGGAACATTCATGTTGGACCAGCTCGAGGAACCCATCGCTTCCAGCGTCATCCAAACCCCGATCAACCTCGACCCGCCGTTTATAAAGTTCCCGCCTTTTCCCGAACCACCACCAGGCGTGACGATTATGCCATTCAAGCAGTTCAAGCCACGCGGCATCCAGCTCTTTTCTGAGCTCAAAAAAAGCGGGGATGGAGAGGAGGGTGGGGAGGAGGAAGACGCCGAGCTTGATGCACTCGGTATTCCGACCGTTGAGTTGCGCGTCAAGCACGCGACGGACGAGCGTAAGAGCAATTCACGCAAGAAGCGCAAGAAGAAGAAGGGGCCCATTGGGATGACTGTCGAAGCTGTTCCTATCAAAAAATTGCAATGGTTCGATGAGTGGGAGGAGGGCGAGGATTTGAGGGTGACGAGGGTGCGATACGAGCCGTGCGTTGTTCCTCGTTTACTTCTTTTTTTTGGCTTTCTTTTTTTGACAAGTGGTGATGAACCTGGATTTTTTTTCCAGGTCCTTGTCTCCCGTCGATCGCTTCTTCCAGTCCGCGTATGATTTCAGGACTGGAAGACCGTGGCCACCCGTCTCGATCGGTCTCAATACGTTGTGGGATCAGGTATCGTGTTCGTGAGATGGGTTTGACCTTTCGTACTAAAGGGCCCTCACTAGTTTCGCATGTTTACGGGACTGCTAATCAACCCCTCGGTGTACCGTAAAACTGGTGCCAAGAAATTCATCCGCGCTGACTCGCCAGATGAGATATCAGATGACGAAGAGGATCTGCCCATGAGTGCCGACGCGGACGAAGCGCGGCCTGCCAAGCGCCAGCGGTCCAACGGGCTCGACGAGGAGAACGAGGACGCGTTGTTTCACGACCCGCAAAAGCTGGACGAAGAAGTGAGAGAGGAAAAAATATCTATCTTTCTCGCCGACCCAGAAAAGGCCGTTCGCGTCTTTTTGTCCTCGTTTATGCGCGAACAAGGTCTCATTTGGTTGGTTTCCCATTTCTCTCATTTGATTTCGATCATGGGGATCGTCCACTGATCGCGTTCGTCTTTCAGGACGTACCCAAACTTGATATATGCACCCCGGCTGCTGTCGTTCTTTCTTGCCTTTGTCGTGCGGAACAGGGTCTTGCCTGAACCTTCGTATCAGCGCGGTTTGAAGCGGGCCCTGGAGACGATCGAAAAGGCTAAGAAGGAACTTCCGCAGACGAACCATGTGGGTAAAGCTATTCCTGACGCGTTCAACGAGGCGTGCAGGGAATGCTTTGGGCGCCAAGGCGGGATGAACTGGTCGACCGTCAATGGTAACGTGATAGAGGAACATAAAGGTGCATCATATGCGATGTTGCGGTTCGATTCTCATCGTGCGATAGATGCAAGTATTACCGTGATCGACAATGGCGTCACGACCAACGTGGCGCTTCCAACAGAAGCACAGACGCAGCTGAAGGATGCGATCGAGGACAATGTGGATGTGGATATGAACATGAACATGAACACGGTGTCCACGACCTTGTCCCCGACCAACGAGGACGCCAATGCTAGTGGTTGGCCAAACGAAAGTGGTGACGGGTGGGGCAGCGGATGGGGCAGCGGAGAATCGTGGGCTCAGACCGGATGGGCTCAAGGGGACGACGAAGGTCAGCAGGGAGAAGGAGACGACGATGCCAAGTGGCTCGATGCCAATCCTACCTGGAATCGCGATGCGGCGTCCCTGTTTGGACACCTTGGGCCGAGTGTGTTTCCGCTGACGCACACAACGGGCATCGTGGAATGTTCAACGCGCCGCGTTGGCGCCGTCCGCTTCCCCCCTGGTCATCCCATGGGCATCGTCTCATCATCTGCTGATTCAGAAAGTCCTGAGAAGCGCACTGGAGGGGAGTGGACGCCGTCAGCGAGCGGCGTCGAGGCCGAGCTCGAGGCGCGTTTCGCCCAGGTCACGTTAGAACCGTGGGGTCGCGAAGAGGGCGACATTTCGAGACCTGAGATCTGGACGACGTCTCGTGGGCCCGTGATCGATCCTAGCAAGCGCTCGAATGCGGCCACCAACGACGGCGCGAGCCGCAGACCGCACGATCCGCTCACGGACAGTATCACGCTTCTCGTGGATCCGACATTTGGCGAGCTGCTCGCACAGGCACCTGGTTTCGGGCTGGGCGCCATGTGGATCGAAATTGCGAGGCAGAAGGACGGGGATGAGGGTCAAGTGGACGAAAGCACTCCGGGCAGGTTTTGGTATCACGAAGACGTGACGGGGATTTTTCCGAGCTTTTATACGCCGAGGGAGAAGGAGTACAGATAAAAGGTAAAATGCCTATAGAACGATTTATTTACTAAGTCTTGTCCGTACAAGGCGCACTTCGTTTCACTTCGGCAACCCGACTCGAGCCGACGCAATGCTCACCTTCAGGTATGGTGTTGGTTGAAAAAGTGATGCGATGTAGTATCGACCTACGAAGATCTGACGCCTCAGACACGGCAATTTTTCAATGGGAGGTATAACATTGAATAAGGAATGTGGAGATTGTCCCAATGGTGTTCGAAGGACTGAATTACAACAAAGCTAAGAATTAGCGTACTACAGTGACATGTTCCAACGAGTGTTTTTATTCATCAGAAGTACTCCGCGAGTCGTCAGTAGAATCCAAGTCATCCAAGGAACTACTTCCGAATACACGCACCAGCACGCCGTCTCATGGACACGCCCCGTTCAACGCACAGGACCCGCTGTCCAAAGAAAAATGTACCATGGACACTTGACCTACGGATGCACCGCGGGCTTCGTACCGGCGAAGCTACAGGCCAAGAAGCTTACGGATCTTGATGAACGAACAATAGTAATTATACACATCGATCACAAGTGCTAATGTTCCACATAATTGTGCTCGTGCTTCTTTTCATGTTCAAGCACGGAGCACAAGAAGCGTCTCGTCTCTCTTGCCTTGGGATGGGGACGTTTCTTTGAACGGTGATGGTGTACTAACCTCTCTCAAAAGATTTGCCTTTGCCCACTCTCTTTATCGTTTCGTGTTGTCGAATATTGGCGGGGACGGCGGGTACGTCGTTGCAAACACTGATCTCAGGCCCAGTCCCGAATCATAGCCGGGCTCAGTTGTGAAGTGACGAGTCGGCGAAGATTGTATCAAATGGTGAGGCGCAAGCGGAAGGACATTGTAAACTCGATTATGTTTTCCTTCTTTCTGGTTTCTTATTTGACAAAAGGATAGGCTGCCTAGAATACAGGCGCACTGAGGGGCTCTCGCGTATCAGCGGTTCGTGCGCATGAGGTGCGGTGTGTTTTTGCGTGTTGTCTGTCCGCAGTAAGCAAGGATGGGTGGGCGGTGGTTGAGGTGGGGAATGGGACTTGGGAATGGTTATGGGGGTGCTTTGAAGTGGCGGCCGTCTCTGAGATAGACGTGCGTTTTTACTCTTCAGTACAGCCCACGTAGCTTCAAGACGTTTTGCTTGGTCACACAAGCTCACCAGAGCACCTCTCACGGCTCGGATGAGGTGGGGCAGCGGCATTCTATAGATGGTGAGATCTGGTACGACTAGATATGTCCAGTCTGGAGAGACGTTAGATGGATGGTGCAGAGGAGAGGAGAATCACCTTGCAAAACGAGACGTGCGCTCTCTTGTAAAGGTTGGGATATGAGAGTCAGGGGAGGATATGTGGCAGATGATAGCTATTCATCAAAATAATATTAACGAACGAATGACACAACGAAAACAAGGTATACTCACCAGCTTGTCGTCCTGAGGCATATCCACTGCGTCCGCGCCGCGTCCAACGACGAGACCAATCGCTGCGGTCATTTTGGTGCGCAGCCGTCGCCGAACGACGCACGACTTGCTCGTCGCCTTTTTAGGGGTGTGGAATAAGAGGCTGATGTTGAGTCTGCCCTGCCCTGCGAGATGGGCAGTACGAGCATTCGCGAGCCGACGTGCAGCGACGTATTTCACGTGTCGTCGCGGCGCGTCGAGGTCTTCCTGTTTGAATTTGGTCGTGGGGTCGGACCGCGAGAGCTCGGTCTGGGGGTCGCCGACGCCAAGGTTGGACCACCATTTCCTGTGTCTCTTGGAGGTGTGGGTCTTTGAGCGTGCACGAGCGAGGCCAGTGGCGAGGAGGGGGTTAACAGGGACATGCTCGCTCGGTTCGTGGAGGACGGCATTGGGAAAGGCGTAGATGGCGAACTGTGGACAGACGACGGAGGGTAGTTGGCGGGGTGTGCGTTTGGCGGCGGGGTGAAAAGGGTCTAACAAGCGGGCGCGGTCGAGAAAGTGCGGGTTGGCGTGGCCTGGTGCAGTGTGACGAACCTGCAGAAAAAGATAAACGAAAGAGAAGAGGGAAAGGGAAAAGACAAACGTTGGCGGACTGGCGCGGTCGTGTCAGACGACTCAATCGTAGCATTTTGGACGGAGAAAGAAAACAACGCAATGCAACAGCGTTTGTGAGAAACGACATGTAACAGCGAAATGATCAAAGTGCCATGAATTACCGAAGTATATTAAGGATGGACTCATGCAGACATACGAAATAGACTTGAAGATTATCTCGCATGATCATATACTATTTACACAGCCATTTTCGTACTTTTATCTGACAAGTCTTGAAAATAGATCTACATCGAAAAAAAAATTGTTGAAAGGGATGATTTCGTTTCGAAACAATCTCGTTCGCCCGTCTATACATTCGACACCAGCGGTCGGGATATTCGTCATTACGACTCCCACAACGGTATGTCAATGCAGAGTATGGGAATGTGTCTGCGAAAAAAGCGGCCATCGCTGGAATGCTTTCCTCTTCAATGATGGAGTCGATCACGTTCACCCGTTCTAGGGAGTGCCCACCGGGACTTTCATGCGACTGTGGAGGAATCTTGGTATAACCCTGCGTGTCGATGACAAGGTCAATCCGCCTCAACAACGGGCACATTTGTAAAAGCCGCCGTAGTCCAGCTGGCGTGATACCGGTACCATGGTTGCTCAACGCGGCAGGCCTCCAACCATGTACCCCGTTGATCACCAGACTCTCAAGGTGGGGCCATGCGGATGTAAGTTCCAAAAGCTCATCATCGGTGAGTTCCACTTTCCAATTAACATCAAAATCGATGTGACGGAGGTTGATGAGTGACATGCAAGGCTGCATGTCGTCGAACGTCAATGTGGGAAGATTATCCGCTGAAAACGTAGAAACGTCTTGATTCAGCTTCAACTTCACCAGTGAGTGATGCTGGCCACACGTTGTCTGAACCATTTTCAGAAACGGCTCGATGCACATTGGAAGACATTCTTCAACCACGACGACAATGTATGTCAAAAGAGGGAGCCGGACATGGGAAAGGAACGATGAAGCAGAGACCAAGGATCTACAAAGAGAGATTTCCAAGCGGCACAAGCTGGAAAAGGTCATGGGTTTGATCTGATCCACCGTCGTCTCCCCCAGAAAGAAGGCGAGCTGGGTCAAAGAGGGCAATCGAGACATGTGTGCAAGTGCTCCCGCATCCAAGGCAATAGTGCGGCATTCTAGATGCCGGAGCTTTGACCAGCGGCAGATGCATTTAGAAATGTGTCGGTGGTTAGGCGACGGAATGCACACGCGAAGTCGCGTCAAGTTTGGGCACATGTCGGGGAACGAATCAAAGTACACCATCTCCACTGCAGACAGAGGCTTGTTGAAAGCGATGGTGAAAGAAGCCAGCGACGGAAGTCGCAGCTCCACTGGTAAAGGCGGTTTGTCTCTGAGTAGATGTAGGCTCGCATGTTGGAGGTTTTGAAACAGGGTGTCTACGATGCAGGACGATGAGAGGGAGCTCCAGTCAAGCCCCGAATCAAATCGCCGTATGGAACGGATCCGACGGGTGTAGCCTAGAAGGGTTTTCCACTCTGCTTGATCAAGCGGCCTGGTAAAGATATACTTGGTGAAGCCGTTTAGTACCAAGTTGAACAAATGCACAAAGAATCACAAGCTCACGGTACGTTCGGCCTGTATAGGTGTGATTGGTCGAGATGCATCAGGAAGACAGCGTGCTATAGGGGTTAGGTTCCTCAACTCTGACCAAAGAACATCCAAGGCTGGTTCCTTGAACGTGCGACACGTTCTGGCGAGAACTAAGAGACGACTTTCTCCCACTGCATGAATGTCGTCAAGTAATTCAAAGATGTTCAGTAGGATCTCTGAGATCTCGAGCGCACGATGCATGTTAAAAAGACACGCTAGCCTTTACGTAAGGAAACTACTCCAAGTCAGTAGAAACGAATAGCGATGGGTCCTCTAAATATCAATCGAGCTGCTTCCCCTCTTCCCCTCTCTCAAGCTTCAAAACTCCAACGTCAAGATGGATTGCTCGCATATTAGCGATCAAAGTTCATATAAACGTATCTCGGCGAACAAAACGCGTAAATAAATATCAATGGGAAAGAAAAATCACGGTATTATTACACTTCTGCATCACCACGCTCAGATCAATACCCCTGGGAGATCAAATATGCCGCGAGGTGTTCGACGAGAGCTAACGCGGGAAAGGCGTCCCCTGTCGCAACGTACTCGGCGACGATGACGCTCTGTTCCGTCTTTTTGACGACGCAGCAGCCGTCGGGCTAGCATGTATCGTTTTTTGTGCATCAGTCTCCCATGAAAAAGAAGAACGAACCTTGCGTTGACCTAGGATCACGTCCAGACATCCCATCGTCGTCGCGTATGTCCGTCCACCGACCAAAATCTCGCGCGCTGGGTACGTTTCGAACGTATGCGTGATAGCTTTGCGTTCTGTGTCCGACATCTACCAATGGTCAGTTTTAGTATTGCAACGAGTCACGAAAAGGAGGAGAGAGGGACGGACGTTACAACCTGCGGATTGAGCCCATACTTGGCCGTCTTGGCCGACGATGGCCGCTTGTGTGATGTTGCCCGACCGGAGAAGGCCGACGTCGAGGATATCTATAGCATTATAATGCATGTGAGTCGCCCCAGTGGATGTCACCCGTCGGACGGCGTACATACTCACCCTGCCAGGACATGTACGAAAAGTAAAAGCG
This sequence comes from Solioccasus polychromus, assembly GCA_038090335.1. Taxonomy (NCBI): domain Eukaryota; kingdom Fungi; phylum Basidiomycota; class Agaricomycetes; order Boletales; family Boletaceae; genus Solioccasus; species Solioccasus polychromus. The sequence goes on from JBBPMM010000032.1 coordinate 111,871, forward strand.
ACAGGGTAATGAATGTCACTCCTAGGGTGCCTTTAAACGTTGTATGGCACGCCTGCCGCGAGTCTTCCATTCTAACGCCTATCATGGGACACTGCCCCCTTTCTCTTACGGAACGGAGCATGACAAGACGTGGAACGTTGACTGCAACCTTATCAATAAAAAGTGGCAAGAGATAACTACTTGTTGTGGGAGTAGCAACGAACAAAGACGTCCCATAGATAACCATGAGCCTAACCATCTGAGACCTCTCACCTTTGTCGACAACGACTACGACGGCATCTCCACGAAGGAGGAATGGGTTCCAAAAATTTTAAGGGTTGGGTTGCGCGCCCCGAAATCGCACAATGCGAACCCTCAAATGGGAGCGGCCAAAAGAAAGGAAGTAACGACGCCCGTCTTTTTCTTCCAGTGGAGCATTAGTGCCACCTGAGTGGCTCCAACGGCTCCAGATCTTGTCGCGTTCGGCTTGTCTCCATCTAACGCTTCGATTTTGATCGACCTATGTAGTTTGACGTCAGAGTAGGGGTACGGGCGGTCGTATAAGTTGGATTTGCAAGTCCCGGATAGTCACTAACCAGAACAGTTGGCGCTTGATGCGCTGATTTGCGCGGGGTATCGGTGTATCCCAGATGACGATATAAGCCACTCATCTACCTTCAACGTTAGTGGAGGGCCACGCGACAAGGCGTCACATAGGGGACACGTTGGAAGAAAAAAGAGCGGGACGTCGATCTCCTGTGGCATCACTCGTTCTCCTAATCCCCACGACATCTATTAAAGCTACATCTCCCAAGCCCCGCTTCGGAGTGATCTCGGGCCAACGATTGACAGGAAACTCGTCAGGTAGGTTGCTCAGCGGATGACCCGCTGAATGAGATCCTGCACGTCTATAATGTTAGGCACGGACCCATCTTGTGCAAGGTAAGTATCGCGCTGGTCGAGATGAAGAATGAAGACAAAGGCAGGGCTGGGAATACAGGGCTGCCGAGAAATCCCACGGCCTCGCGATCACGTGTTTGCGGATCGGACCTTGGAAAAACGAGCGAGAGACCTGCACAAAGGGGACGAATAATTCCAAAAATTCCCGCTCGAAATGCATTGCACACCCGAAAGCACGTCGCGAATCAAACTCACAGACGAGCGAGCTGTAAAACGAAACAGCGACCCGCCCTACTTATTTCTAACCGTCGGCCTGAAGGGCCGCTGATAGCCCCGAATGCTTGTCACGCGTGACTTGTCTCCGCCAACACTGTTATAACATTTCAGGTTGTAAGCCATGCGCTAGACGCAGACGACAAAGATGATCTTTGGTAATTACGGAAGGCGTCGGATAGAGAAAAAAGGCACGAGACGACTTGAATGGACCATTGCTCGTCTGATCCTCTCGACAACTCCAAACTTCTTTGTGCCTCGCCTCAAAGAGGCTCTTGGGTCAACGAGAACGATCTAGAGGAACAACGTGGTCAGACGGAAACCATCTTGTGTGTGCCTTTCGAATGGACGGGGGACAATCCCTACAGACAAGTATCGACCATGACCGACTTACCTTGCGATATGCTTGCAGATTGAATCTGTGAGAGCCTCAGGTCTAAACAAATCAGAATATAATAAATTTCTATTGCTTACTCACCACCCATCCCGACCTGTAGACAACGTCAGCCTCTATACTCTACAAAAAGAAGAGAGACCTACTTTGATGGGAGACACCCGACAAAAACAAACACACGTCCTCCACGAAGGAAGACCAATATCAAAAAATTCAATAGGAGACCAGCTCAAGAATAGTCTGAATTGAGTTTCACCACAATAGATGAGCCGCAAAAAGTGTACTCAAGGGCGCCAACTCCCAAAAAAAAAAACGATGCCCAGCATCTCGTCACCCGAAAGCACTAACGGACCAAAACGATCGCAGCGCATTTCTTGCCCCAACGCAAAACGCGGAGCCATCTCACCGCCCTCGACTTGGGATATTAGCCCTAAAACCAGGGGACAAATTCCGCAGACCCCACTACTCCGTGTGGGAATTCGACATAAACAGCCAACTATGTACCAACGATCGGATCCTTGCTGGAGTGGTTTCTGGGGGACGCCCAGAAAGCCACCACCATGAACCCGATGAACGGTACACAGGCGAATGCTGCGGTGTCGAATCCGCCGATGTAAGGGTTGCACTGGCGGACTGCCCGTCTCCTTGTTTTCAGGCTTACCGGTCTGCGATGAGCGCGTCACAAGACGCTCGGGGAGAGGATGTGTCCTGGTATGTCGAAGCGCCCGATCCCCGCAGCACCATCTTCAGAGCCGCCGCATCTCCGGGACCTCGCCAGAATGCAGGGTCTTGGGTCGTAAGAAAGGGATTGGTTGTTTCTGGTACGCTGCGGAGGCGGATCACAACCGGATCCTGCGAGAACCGATGGAAGAGGATTCATAATGCTCAGACATCCCCGCTCACGAGAATGGACGCGAGGGTCCTGTGTGTGGTGAGCACTGCAGCCTTTGAGCTGGTCAAGGACGAAAAAATAGAAACTGCGATCAATGTGACCAGCGTGACATTTGCAAATAAGAACAAATTTTACTTCAAGCACGCGAGTATCGATGTGAATCAAGTTAGGGTTAAGCAGTAAATCGAAACAAGGGTTACATTTGATACAGGTACAACTGCGAAGCAGGTTAGTTACAGTCCGCCAGCTTGCCGATATCCTCCACAAAGGAAGAGCAAGATCAAAAATTTGATGGGGGACCAGCCCAAGAATAGTCTGAATCGAGTTTCACCATAAAGGCGCGCCACAAAGTGCACTCAAGGGTCGCAATATCCCTGAACCTGCTGTCTCGCGACCCCAAGAGCGCCACAGACCGCACGTCACTGACGGCTGAAAACGAATCTCCGAGCCAATGACTCATCCCCACCGCGTTCAACATGGGTTCGCCCAAAGAGAAGAGAGTGGCAACCGCCGACCCAACCGACCCTGAATGTATGGAACAACACCGACCACAGGTGACGCTGTGGCGATGAGCTCAATAGAGCCGAGGTACTGGCGAACCAGTCGTCTCCTATACAGGGCTCGTCCCGGTCAGCGATGGGGGCATCTCAATGAGATGCATGGGGAAGACGACAGTGAAGGAGAGGGATGTCGGATGCGCCCCGATCCCCGCGACACCGTATTTCAGAGCCACCATCATCTCACGAACCTCGCCAGTAGTAGGGTCTTGGGTTATGGAGGACGAGGGGCTGGTAGTTTCTGGTATGCCGCGCAGTTTGGTTAGAACTGGGCCCTGCGAGAGCCGATCGAGGGGGATTCGAATGCTCAGACCTTAACCCGCTCACGAGGGTGGACAGAAAGTCCAGTGCGTGGTGAGCATCGCAGCCTTTGAGCTGGTCAGGAAGAAGGGAGATGTTTTTGTGATTGAGCCTATTTATACAAATTCACACGCTCTCTCCTATCTTGGATGAGGTTCGTATACAGGTCTACCAGGTTAGAAACCTGAGTTGGGAAACAAAATTTATGCGTTCAAGTGAGGCCGGCGCATCGATGGAGAGTGCCAGGGCAAATATACTATCTGTTTCCAATATGAGCGAGATCCTCACTCGGTTTACCAAACGATTCGTTTTTTTTCTTCCGTTAGGACTCCCCTTTTTGAAGCTCGAGTATGAGCGTGACGGCACACCCAAAATCTGTCGATGATCATGTGACACGATCCAAAGTTAGCTCATTTACACGTCCAGGCGAGGATTTATTACGCTGGCCAGTTGTTCGTGGCTACTATTCAACTCTTCCATGCACCCTGGCGGGCGCTATCGTCTCTTGACCCAGAATGGATCGTTGCGTCGACCTGTACGCAGCATGCGATGGTTTACTCGTCATAACGATTGGAACCCTGGAATAGAGTTATGTGAATCGTTGGGTATTTTTGAACGAAGAAGACGGTGCGGGTTGTGGTGAAATCGGCACTGGTGACTAATGTGTGTGCTCCGGCTTGATGTGAAGAGTATATGGCTATGACACGCATTTTTTAATCGATCCTTAGCCCAACAAATGACATTTCATCAAAGGCTGTGTCGTGGCTCCTTCAAGTTCAGCCCTGTGTAAAAAGCAAACTTTGATGGCATCAACGAAGACACTAACGGTAAAACTTGATCGTACCGTACGTCACCAAGTCTCTCGACATGTCTTCGACCTTGGACGAGTGCAGAAAACACCTCGCGCCCGTTCTCGCAGCCGCGCGGGCACCGCGACGCCTCTCCGACGACCAATGCAGACGCTTCATCCGCCAGGCCAAAGAGATGCGACACCAGCTCGTCTCGCTCGTCGCTGACGCGGACTGGCGTCCACCGCATCCTCGCTTCGACTCCAACGCTAGCATACGTAGGGACGGTGACATCACCCTCGTGGACGCCTCTTCCCAGCGATTGCCGCCCAAGGCGCCTCGTGCGATGCTGCACCCACCTCCCCTTTCGAACAAGAGTACTGACGCCCACGTACAAATCGCTTCGTCCGAGAGGCCCACGTCCACGTCCACGTCCACATCCACGCCCACATCCTCCTCTGACCTCGAACTCGTCCACAAAGTTTTCGACATGTTCCCCTCCCTCGTCCAACATGCCCCTGACGCCGTCCCCGACGAGCCAACGCCAGCGCCGGCTGCGTCTCATGAGGCTCCACCTCCTGCGGATTTCATCTTCCACATGCCCACACATCCGGGCACGTGGTTCAAACAACGGGGCCGCCGGTACGCAGAGATCGTCGACGTCGAGATCCAAGTCAGCGACGACATGTTTTACGTGTCTACCGAGCGGTACGTATGCACGTCTTTCGTCCCCCACCCGTCCCTCGTTAACCCCCATCCGTCTCGTCTAGGATACCGTTTAGACTGCGCATGCACCTCTGTCTATGTTCGCTCCCTCTGAGCGCTGTCACGTCCGACAACGACAAGGCCGGCGACCCCCACGCTCATGGCGTCTGACCCAAAAAGGGAAGCCTGGTCGTCCAGGTCAACCCAGAATCGGAACGTAGCAAGACGTGGCTACCCTATTCCTTGGTGCGTCCTCTCTCCCTCCAAGAGAAAATTTGAAGTAAATAAATAAATGGCGTGACGGTGCGATTTCCAGGAATCGGACCCGCTGGACGTGACGGCGTGCATGCGCCCTGGAAAGAACACGTTCAGGTTCATTCAACTCTCGGATCTCTCTCAGTTTTCGTTTGTCCTCGTCGCATCTGCTCCGTCCCCGCAGGACGCGTGGCGTGACTGGGATTGGGCGTTGCTGGTCGAGCGCCCGACGGCGACGTCCGACGAGCTTCTTACTACAAGCGTGGACAGTTCAGACGACCTGTCCGAGTTTGCACGTATCCCAGTGACCATTCGGTCGTGACGGTTTATGCACCTGGTCTTGGGCTTTAGCATACATGTATACATACAACACGCACATGCATTTATTTATTTTTCTCTCGGTTGCACGTCTGTGACTCTAACGCTACGACGTCACGACGACCGACCTCGGCTGTAGGACTGATGCTCATCCCGCCCAAACGACTCTCCGAGACCGTCCACGTCCACGCTCGAACCGGGTATCTCGAGTCCGCCAGAGACGCTCCCGACCCGTCCGAATGGCGCGTTTCCACTCTCCAAGGCGATTCGAATATCAGTTTGAGGATGCAATCAAGCTTGTTGACCATTTCTTGCGTGTGTCGTACGTTGGACGGCAGATCGGGCTCGTCCTCGGAATCATCGTCGTCGGAACCGTTGTCAGATGAGACGTCAGTAGATATATCCGAGTCGACGTCGTCTTCGCGATCAGATTCGCCATCGTCGGTGTCTTGACCGACGACGGCATCAAAGGGGTCAAATTCAAACACGTCCCCATTGTCCAAGGTGTCGTCTTGCTCCAGCTCTTCCAATTCTACCTGAATCTCTACCTGAGAATGGCGTTCAGCAAGAGGGATCGCGCAGAAAATGGGAGCGCATGTATGCACGTCTATTTGTAGAGCGCGGTCGATGATGAATGCCAATATACGATCGGCCAACTCGGAGCAGTATTCCGTGACCCGTAACATGTTGCATATGTACGTCATCTGCGTGACTTGAGACTGTCGCTTGTGAGGAAAATTTCGGACGAGAAGGGGGTGCAAGGTCGATGGAAGAGTGGGTATGAGGTCTAAAAGGTGGCGTAGTAGATGGTGCAAGCGGTCATACACGACGCTGCGAGTCAGCGGGCTCGCAGGGCTTTCCGGACCGCCGGCATGGAGGGCTTGCAAGCCCGATTCTACGATCCCCGTCAACATCGCGCGCGGGGGGGTATCGATGATAGTAGGAAGGGCGTACGATAAATCATTCCGAGCGCGATCTTGACAAGAACGAGAGAGAGGTATTCTGGCCTGGCGCTCAGGAGCATCCCAATGAAAACAGAGTATGACTTTACGGAAATGGTGTCCATCGTCGTCCACGGCAGGTTCACGACGGTCTCGACCAGCGCGGCGTGCGGTTTTTCAAGCCTGGAGAGCACGTGGGAGAGGGCGAGGATCCAGAGGCGGAACTGCGACGACGACGTGGCGCCCTCGAGCGCTTTCCGCGGGTTGAGCTGATCGACGAGGTCGTCGAAATCTTTTTGCTGGCCCTTGGTGGAGATCAGACGAGGATACGAACTAGACGAGGGCGACACACGTCGAGTTTTTCTTGCGAGGCCCTGTTGACGAATGCGATGAACATGTTCCGTTTAAACCGCTCGCCCTACCTAACGCGCGAGTCGGTCGCAATGGGACGATGCGCGAGCTGATCAAGAGACTTTGGTGATTTTGCAATGGCGAGTTTCGGTGGTTCCATGAATCGCGTCGTGGGCGTGAACGGGCCTGACTTGGGCATGCGTTGGTTGAACCGCAGTGTGTCGAGTGCGGATCCATCTGGCCAGCGAGGCGACTGATCACGTAATGGTATTAATAAAGCTATTTGCACATGATCTCCGAACAACAGTCAAGAAAAGAGTAGTGGCTGGGTATGTGTGCCCGCACAATAGGATTACTGTAATGATATGTAGTTGTATAAAAGCATTTTGCACTAAACCCAATATAGTCTCCTTAAAGATGGTCTCTTTTCCCCTGCCCTTTCATCACCAGCTTTTCGCGCCCTTCGATTGGAACGACGCAAACTTCGAGCCTTTGGGCACGCTCCCGTTCGGGAACGTCCTTTGGTAATTAGCAGCACGGGACCCTACATACCCCAAAACCATTCCCTGTCAGCGCGAACGGCACTCGGACGGTGGATTACATACCACGCTTCACGCCTTCCTTTCGGAACCCCAGACAATACAGCAATGCAAGGAATGCTATTGGAAGGGCGAAGAAGAGAAGTATCACCACAGCTACAAAGGGATGTTTCATCACTACGTAGACAGAAAGCATGGTTCAACGGCATTGTGACGAGGATGCAAAGAGTGTACGAACCAAAATCTAATATCCAGGACAGGACAGTAATAAATGTGTTCCAGAGGAGTGTCCACATAGCCCGAAATGCCCAGGAGACGAACCACCGGATGGTAGCGCAGACTTGATAAAAAGAGAGGTGAACGAACTCGAGGGTCTTATCATCGGATACATACGCCCAGAGGCACATGCGGACATGGAAGATAGACGTGGTCAGGGTATGAAGAGATGCAAGGATTATATTAGGCAGCCTTGAAAACGCATTGGAGATGTACGACCAGAAAGCGAGACAGACACGGAGGATTAAGGCACACAAGGTACGAGCGCACTTGAAGGTTTCATGGGCAGTCAACGGACTCTGTGGAAACAGGTCTGAAGCATCGATGGGGAGGTAAGGACATATGACGATACAGACATGATTCCACAGGGAGTAGAGGAGTTGGAGGATCGTGTTGCACAAGCATGAAAATCCATCAGAGGCGTGCAACCAGAAGAGGGCGGAGACACGGGCCAACAAGATACGGAGGAGGTCAAAGATCTTGCCTAGTAATTCTGTAAGGTCGACGCCGTCAGGCTCCATGGTGAGGCCTTGCCACCTCGAGGCTGCACAGTAGAAGCCAACCAAAAGATTTACGGTGCGAAAAAGTACATGTAAAGTTTGATGGCATTGTACATGATTGGTCAGCGCTTCAGCCCCGAGTCGATCTCAGAAGGCCTAAATCTACGTTCTCACTAGGTTTTCAAGTCCTTTAGTCGATCGCACCAATGTACGCGTCTTGATACATTCCGATACAATTGCACTTGATCACACATTAAAAATGCATGAACCATATACTTACTCCTCAGTCTGCTCGTCGCCTGTAACCATGTTCAAACCCACAGAATTTCTGTATGGAAATTAGCCCAAATCGGATCGTGAAATTTATAGTAGCACTTACATTGTAAACGCTTCTTCGGACGCGCTCACATTCAGGAACAACCTTGGGTAATTAGCAGCATGAGACCCTACATATCCCAAGGCCGTTCCCTGTTAGCGCAAACGACACTTGAACAGTAGATTACACACCACGCTTCACGACTTCCTTCTGGAATACTAGATAATACAGCAGTACAACGAATACCATCATTGAAAGGCCAAGGAAGGAAAACACTGCCGTGGCCACAATGGCCACAGCGGCCACAACGGCTACAAAGGGGTGCATTATCACTACTACATAGATGGGAAGTATGGTTTAGCAATGTTGTGATGAGAGTGCAAAGAGAGAACGAACGGAAACTCATCATCGAGAGCAGAACGGCTATAAGTGTTTTCAAGAGGAGCGCCCACTTGGCCAGAAATGCCCAGGGGCCGCACCACCAGAGGGTGACACAGGTATGGAAGATGAGCGTGCACAAGACATGGTGAAATGTAAGGATTATCTTATGTGACCCTGAAAATGCATTGGTGATGTATGACCAGAAGGCGACGCAGGTAAAGAGGACAAAGGTGCACAAGGTATGAGTGAGCTTGAGGACTTTTTTCGCTACACAGGAAAGAAGTACAGTTCAGCGGCATCCTGAAATGAGCGAAAAACGAGGACGAACCGAGTATGAATGCATTCCAGAAGGACATCCATGGAATCCAAAAGGCCCCGAAGGTACACCACTGGAATGTATAGCGGATAGGTGTGCGTAGGAACTCGAGGACGTATGACCAGAGGTCGACACAGATACAGACAAAGAAGTGTGGGAGTTCAAGGGTATTATTGGCCAGCATGATTAAAGTTGATGGGCTCTGGGGTAACAGGTTTGAAGTATCAATTGAAATGTATTGCCATAGAGTGACATAGACATGGGCCCACAGGGCATGGAGAAGCTGGAAGATCGTGTTGCGCGAGTGTGAAAAGAAAGCAGTATAGATGCGGAGAAGAAAAGCACCCAAGGTGCGAAGGAGCCCGGCCCGGGGGTTTTCGTGAGCGGGTGTAACTGACGTTGGTGGGCTATGT